>JAQSVV010000526.1:0-14641 GCA_036375495.1 Agrotis segetum | reverse complement strand
AGTTTGTGATTAATAACACATCTTTTTTATGTTTTGATAAACAATTGAACTATTACTGTTTTATTTTCTTATTCTATATTTTTTAAATGAAGAATCTAAAAAGAAGAAAATATCGAAATAAAATATAATCTACCGTAAAAAATGATTTCGCTTATTCAAAATGATAGAAAACTTTTTTTGATGTGTGCCTATGTACACATATGTGTGGTAATCTGTTCCTAAGTAACTTCTGAACCCTGATTGCCTCACTCTCATCATAATTTGACAAATGAGGTATCGTTGGAAGGGTCTTGGTCGTCTGCTGGGTTATAGGTTATATCACATGACATCACAATAAATTGGATATGGCGAGCTCTAAAGAAAGCAGTGAGCCTATAAAAATATGCCATTTTAGGTGTCAAATGAAAGGGCCTTTTTTTTTTTAGCGTGGTAAAATCAACCAATGAGTCCTCCAACTCATACTGTCAGACTTCTACTGACTAAAATCCACGGTGTCCTTCAATAGCCTGTTATGTTCCGGGGTCACGGTAAGGGAATAATCCTGCGACCCCGGCAGGCTTTGGCCCTCTGAGAGGGGGGCCCCGTCATTATGCTGACGCTCTTTGAGGCGCGCGTGGGACACAACGCGCCGTCGACCCGGGCATGGTCCTTGGTCGGGCAGCGAGTTGCCCTTTACTCGCTGCCCGCATGCCCGCGCCTACGGTGGCCGGAGATCATCTGCTGACGTCCGAAGCCGCGGGCGCCTACCACTGCGGTTGGGGCGGAGGGAGGACGCTGTCCTCTCTCGCTCGCGGTCCGCCTCCTGCTTCACGAGCATTATTGCCTCGCAGAAGAAGCAGACCGCTTCCCACTCCGTCTCGCCCCGCAGCATGGTCGCAACCAATGCCGGGCGCGAGAAAATGAAAGGGCCTAGAAAGATTTTTATAAATGTATGTATTGTTAGCTGTAGCACCAACGTGGTTAAAATAAGCATAATTTCAAAAACTAACTTTTTAGAGCGCGATTTTCCAGAACTCCCGAATTCTGGAAAATCGCGCTCTTCTGGAAAAACTTTAGTTTTTGAACTTATTTTTTCAATATTATTACAAGGTAAGTCGAAGTACTTACCTTGTAAGTATTTTGTAGATATTCCAAATAAAGCACAGGGAAATCAATCACTGCATTATTGGGTTTTAGTCACTAAGTATAATATGATAAACAAACAAACGTTTGTTTAACGCTAGGTAGTATTTATTGCGATTATTCAAACAAGACCAAATACTACACAATTAAACTTACAAACTTATACTTACCTAAGTTAGTAGTTAATTCATTCTACAAAAAAATATAGCACTATTGCACCGGTCTACCTTCAGCATGACCACAAATAGAACATCTTCTTAGATATCGGACTTATTTATTTACCTACTACATGAAATACATAACGTGTTTAGATTTAGATGTAATATACTCGTACTTACACTTACAGAACTGTCATTTATCACACGTTAACCTAAATAAATATTATACCTACTCATTTAAAATTCCAATATGATGTCAGGTAATTCAATGTCCTTGACTTTTGACAGATACATCTTTTTAATATGTAGGTATATTAAAATAGATGTGACCTCTGAATATATTGACATTTTCAGATAAACTTTTACATATGTAGACATTTTGAAAGATTATATACAGCTGTGCATATTTTACATGACCCCTACTCACAGGACTACCCATATAAAATTAATTTAAAAAAGAATTTACTGCTACTAAAATAAACAAAATCAATTAAAACAAGTTTAGATTACATATCATGTCCTAATAACATTAAGCCGACCTCATGCTGATTTACATATATTACCTATAATATGTATATGGGGATCTTCTTTCCACCTTTATTTGACATTGACATAAATTTTTAAAAAACAGGTTCCTTCGATATATAATCGAAAGTGAGTCTCACCCGACAGGTATGCAAAAAAGGAACTTAACACTACAAAATGATTATATTTTTTATAAAATGAAAACGATTCATCTCTGAAGGTCTATACTAGTCTATCCTATTAACATATAAAACCTACCTACTACGTTCGGTTGTAAAATATTGAGTAGAATTTATGTCTCTATACACAATTTTAGTGCATACGTATTAAAATTTAAATACTGCTTTTTTATCTTATGAAATGAACATCTTGTCTAAAGATTTTGTAAGTATTTTTGTGTTTGGTTGACGGTAATAGTCCTTATTAGTTTTTGAATTTGGGTTACTTAAAGTTTATTCAATAAAAACATTTGGTTATTTACATATACCAGTCTGTGTTAGCAGTTACAACAACTTATAACGATTCTAGTTAAAACACAATAAATTTTACTCTTTTAAACTTTCAGTGTTGCAATAATTGCGAGCTTATTAAGTTTTGGTCGCTCGTGAGTGTAATTACTTTCGTTTAATCTTGTATTTGTAAGTATTACTGACATGACTTCTAATATTACCCTCGTCAGTAGTTGCTCCCCTCGTTTTCACCCCGCTGGCGCTGCTTGTTTCAGTTAGTCGTAGTCTTATGTTTTTTTAGTCTATAGCTTTCCTCGATAAATAGACTATCCACCCTCGTCAGTAGTAAGCTGCCAAACAAATCGTTTTCACCCTTAATGGCTGCTGCTTTTGTAGTGCCACACAGTCTATAAATACTGTTACAATGAAAAATGAGAAAGATATTACGTTTGCATTTGGAATCTGTCATTTTTATATGATTGCTTATAGTATTTTGCGATATTAAAATGGAGTGGGGTGATAAAGAGAACCGAATCGCTGTGATTGCGTTGCACAAAGTTGGAATGGAGGCAAAGTCAATTTTTAAAACTCTCCATGCGCTTGGTATTAGTCTGTTTGTATACCGGGCCATCAATAGGTACAATGAGACGTCCTCTGTTTGTGACAGAAAAAGATCTGGCCGTCCACGTAGTGTTCGTACAAAAAAGGTGGTCAAAGCAGTTTTCCTGTCCGAAAGCAAAAGATTTTATCTCGGGAGATGAAGATAGCACCCAGAACCATGTCACGTATTTTAAAAGATGACTTAGGACTTGCAGCCTATAAGAGACGTACTATTTTTTAACTGATAATTTAAAAAAGAAAAGAGTGGTAAAATCAAAACAACTACTGAAGCGGTACGCAAAAGGAGGTCACAGAAAAATTTTGTTTACAGATGAGAAAATCTTTACAATTGAGCAATGTTTTAACAAACAAAATGACCGTATTTATGCTCAAACCTCTAAGGAAGCTTCCCAATTAGTCAGCAGAGTGCAACGTGGGCATTATCCGTCTTCAGTGATGGTTTGGTGGGGTGTCATTATGAAGGAGTGACTGAGCCATATTTTTGTGAAAAAGGTGTCAAAACATCGGCACAAGTGTATCATACCATAAGAAGGTAGTTATTCACAACACCATGTTCAATAACCAAGCATGGTCCTTCCATTCATAAAGCTCGGTCCACGCAGTCTTGGTTGGAAGCGAACGTTTTTGACTTCATCAGAGCTGAAGACTGGCCGTCGTCTAGTCCTGATCTTACATTAATTTAAGTTTTAGAGAGTACGGCTTGCTCTAAACGCCATGATAATTTGGAGTCCCTAAAACAATCCATACGATTGGCAGTGAAGAATTTTCCCATGGAAAGAGTGCGTGCGTCTATTGATAACTGGCCTCAACGTTTGAAGGACTGTATTGCAGCCAATGGAGACCTCTTCGAATAAGCTTTTTATATTTTAAATTGTTTTATATTTATGTATTAAACTAACACACTGTAAAAGTAATAAATATTATTTACAAAACAAAATTTCATTTTTTCTTTGTGACAATATTTATGGCAAGACTGGGTAAATTCTCACAACAAAAAGAAAAAATTTGTAATTTCGAAATTTGTTTCTAAAGCCTGTTAAAATAAATGTTGGACCTACATAACATACACTTGTCATTTTAGTTGCTTTGAAAGTAAACAACGACTTGGCGTAGGTATAGCTGCATCTCAGACCTTTTTTTTAACACAACCCAGGGCAGGACAGGACGCTGTCAGACTTGTACTGACTAAAATCCACGGTTTCCTACAATAGCCCTTTACGTTTCGGGCACGATATTCGTTAGTCCCACAACCTGCATCTCAGACCTGCAATAAGTACTTTTGTAGTTAGCAATGCTCGCTTCTATTGTAAAATAAAACTTAAATAATTTTTCCCACGTTTTTATATTAAAGGAACAAATTTAAAAAGAATAAGCAACGTTTTTTCTGTGTTTGGGGTCTCAGGTATGCGAATCCAATCTTAATTTTATTGCTAATCCCCTCATTTTGCATACCTTATTCCTAACACACTGGCGCCCCAGATTTTTACAGATGCTCCAGATATTATTTTAGACATCAGACTTTATAAAAGTCTCTAAATCTGAAAATCTCAACTATTGGGTTTGGGGTCCACAGTTCTTTGTTCCAGATAAGAGTTGTGTACGAACACGAAGATAATTTCAATCTGATCATCAATTTGTCGATGAATAAACCTGTAACTACTAAAAATGGATATTACAAATCCCAATCTACTTTCGCTAATTCTCCATTTTTTTACTTAATTAGTTATTTTGCAGTAAGGTTTATTTTTCTTTATTTATTCTCCATTGATACACAAACTGCTAGGTTTGCGGAGAGCAAGTTTCGTGGAATTTCGTACTTGCACTTAAACTTCAGTTTTCAGGTTAAAATTGGTAATATGTACGTATATAGTTTTTGAAATCTCTGGAAGATCTGGTTGCCGATGAGAAATCGTCGCCTGCGCACCGCGGTTTGTAATCAAAGAAAATATCAAGTACCTATAATAATTTTTCTTTCAAAATTGTAGTAAACTTCTGACCGTGATATTATAATATTCCATTTAGTTTAAAAACTTAAATTTTCAACACCCCGTTCCAAGATGATCTGTAGCAACAAAGAATAACCTAAATAAAACCATAATCTGGGTTTATTTTTTCACCTATATTTGATTGTACTGACAGCCACCTTATTTTTGACTTTAAGAAATGTATGTTTATATAGGTAAGTGGACAGATCCACATGTTTGCTTATGTATGTGCCCACTTAGAATCTTGACTCGTAAAACAAGTTGGTGATGTTGTTAGGGGCCCCGTTATACCCACCCGCTACAGTGACTTATCATTTATTGTTAGTAACAGTATTATTCAGACAGAATACACCTACATAAGTATTATTCAGATAAATAGAATATACAGGATCCGAAACTTAGCGAAACGTATCAAATGGTAGATGGGTCCTACCCATTTCTGTGGGTACATGTTCCTATTCTTTTTTTTATCTTAACTACTGACAGTTGCTGATTTTCCAGTTATCTTTCATCTTAATGGAGCTATAAAAATAAAATTGTTTTCCTGATAAACAGCCACTGTGTCTTCAGAAACTATGAAGTGTGAAGTCGCATGCTATCGTCGTCATCGTCATCAGCCTATAATGTTTCCACTGCTAAGACATAGGCCTCCTCTCTGTGAGAGGGAGTGGACCATAATCCACCACGCGGGCCCAGTGCGGGTTGGTAGATGTCACATGTCTTCGAAGTTGATAGTTTAATTTGATATGTATGTTTTCCTTCACCGTTTTGAGAGCAGTGGTGATGAAATAAATTACACAAAGTAATTCGCCAGGCTGGGTTCGAACCCACTACCCAACTCGTAAGTCGGGGCCGATACCACTGGGCCACCACATGCTATCATTGACTTGCATGCTATTATTGACTTTTATTTCCGTATAAGCATATAATCGCAAACGGAAATACAATGTCCAATTTCAGGATGTATGAGTTATATAAGAATTAGATTGATAAATAACAGCAGTGCTTTTCTAAACAAGTTACGGACGGACGTTTTCGTATGTACTTGTAAATGACATAGACGAAGAACTTTCACTGTTTTCTGTTTTCAAAGAAACAGTGACATTATGTACATATCAAAATTTAATTGTAATTGTGCAGCTTTTCTGAATATTCCTCCAGCATTAGGCAAAGGAAGGTGTGTACAATTCAATCAACATCATCTTCCGCTTGCCTAATTGCGTTCGCCGTGACTAAAACTTCCTATTTTGAGATTTTATGCAAGATTCAACTATTACTGTAGACATTTGTGTTTGTACGTATTGCAATCAAATGTTTTGACTTACAATAAAACAAAGCCGTATAGCTTCCCAACGGCTGACCAAATTGTGTTATTCCATTTTTTTGATCCAGTACTGTCAGGACGAGGCGAAGTTTTCGGAAAACTACCAGGTGAACCCGTGCGGAGCCGGGAAATTCCGCCAAGTTCTATAGTTTCAAAAACCTACAAAGGTATTATGTTCTGAATCTAACAAGTATCATTACTTAGTTATCTGACAGTGCAAATATCGTCATCCCTTTTATAGGAACTATTAGTAAACCAGAGTATTTACATTTCTACGTACTATCAAACCTGAAAAATTTATTCGACAACACGCTAAGCTCACTATTTGCCAGAGCTAGTCATCGTAGCTAATCGTTCATTAACTCCACACCATTAATAGATCAAGTATTTATTACGACATAATATAAGGCGCTAATGCACCGTGTGCTATTTAAGTTGCATTCGTAGAAGTGCAAAAGAAAGTTTTCGAAGGTGATTTACTGAAACCATTAGCAATAGCATCATTATCATTTACGTTGTTTGCTGTGAGCATCGAATGCTTATTAAAAGCTGTGATCTTAGTACAATAGCTTACAACGCCTAGAGGTGTAGTACCTACAGGACGGCTGATGTGTCTGAGCTTGCTGGGTGTTGAGTGTGCGCTGCCGAGTTATATAAATACAAATAGGTGAAGAGGGGCAGCGGAGACCTCTTGCACTTTCTTGACGGCGAACGTCGCAGCGACCAGTCCTCGCCGAGCATCATGGCTCGACACGCGTGTCTGTGTCTTGGTGTGTTGTTGCTCAGCTGTCTCGGTAAATATTATTTTTTATTATTATTATTTTATTTTTTATTATTAAATCTACAGGATAATTATAATAATTTACCTTGATTTTTTGCAAATATCCTTTGCCTATTTTTTCTGGATGCATCAGCATTATTTTTGTCAATTTTCTTTAATTTTTCAAATTAGTATCTTTTTTTTTTGTGTTGATATACTTATAGGTTAGTAGGGGATATGTTCGTTATTTACCTTTATTATGACGTTACAAAACTCCCTTTTTACTATTTTAAAAGTTTTGAAATATTTTAAATGCAAACCAATAACAAAAGGTAACTTAAAAAGAAGTTTTTAAACTTTAATGCTTAATAAAATGTCAACTTATATCGATTTCACAACACGAAAAATACATAGATAGCAACTGAACAGGTAGGTACCTCTAAAATTTTCATTACGTTATTAGAGTATTTTTTTACAAGTTATATTACGCAGTCGATACGTTAACATAACTTAAAGTTCGCTATAAAGCAACAAAGAAAGACACCGGCTACCGACGTGGCTCGCTCGTACTTCGCTTGACCTCGATTTCTTTTCAACGTTTCAACTTTCAATGCCGACATGGAATAGAACTGCAATTGATTCAGAGATTCTAAACTTAGAATTCCGGCAAAAAGACTAACATTTAGTTACAACCCGTAAATATAAAAAAAAACTCCATTACATGTACCTTAGGCGTTATTAACTAATGACTTATAAGTTACCTAAAGCTTTAATTATTCGTAAATTCGAGTTGCATACAAGTGAACAAAATGGCGCATTCAAAGTGAATATAAAAACTATATAAGCCTAGTTACTGCAATTAACGAGCACGGCATGTACCTTATACCAACATGTACGGCACTGCAATGAAACTGCAGGCACTACATTCCTGCCGCCAGCGCCGTGTTGTAATAGCGGCTTACGTTAAGTGGTGTTACCTAACAAGCCCGTTAAGACTGAACTGTTGGTAGCTACTCTGTTTTTGCTCCTAAAGAAATTATTTAGGGGCTCAATATTTGCTAACGTTTTTTTTTTTCTGCAGTTACTGGCGAGACTCGAGTTAAGCGTCAAGATGATGAGGGCGCAGATGATGTGAACCCAGAGCAGTTGTGCGATGGCCGCCCGGCTGACGAATATTTCCGTCTTACCACCGATGGAGACTGCCGCGATGTAGTCAGGTAGGTTTTGCACAACAGCTTAGCATATTCCATTTGTTGTAACAGCGACTTAATATACCCACGTTGTGAATGTTGTGTTACAGCAGTTTTGAAATATGGCTAAGTTGCAATGTTATATTCTGTCGTCATAACTTTGTCATGTATCTATCAGAGTCTAGAGAAAACTGGTTAGTAACCGAACCAGTTCCATGATTCAGTCAGCCGTAATGAAAGCTTGCAAGGTTAGCTTATGGGTAGGTTTACATCTACTTCAAGTACTGATGGTAAATATAAAGGACAACAATATATCTAGTATAATAATCGACTCAAGATCTGCTTATACTTAGTTTACTAATTCCAAATATTTTCCCTGTCACATGTAACTAATTTATTAAAGCTGTGAATGTGGCCAAGGACCGTTGTTTGTCGCTTGATTTATTTATGGACACTATTTAGTATGCAGTGAGGCAATGATTTGATATTCCAGTCTGTGTACAGAACGGTCAGTCTCGTGCCGTGAATATAACAAGATATTATATTGAACTTGAACAAAGCTTTCATGAACGTTACATTGCGATAGTTTTGAAAAACTCATGACGACATTTTCAGCAGTAACTACGATCTATGTACCTGGGTGTACGTCGAAAAGTTAACTTATTCGATTTTACTTAATTTTTATATACTAGGTACCCATTAGGACACTACTAAGGCTAACAAGTAGTGCCTTCCTGGACAAGTAAGTTTCTAACGGCTTGAATAGCTAGCCTTAATCTGTGCATGCAAAGCTGCGTACACATTTGTGACATTTTAATGGATTCATTGCGTTGGATTCTGGCCGTTTTACGCATATTATTCATGCAAAAAAACCGGTCGAGTGCTAATCGGATTCGCGAACCGAGGCAGGGTTCTGGACCAACTTGTTTTGTTAACAAATAAAAATTCCATTAACAAATATTTTGAAAAATGAAAAGAATTACAAATATTGTTTGTAATTAACTATAAATGACCAAAATCTTAGCGTGATATTGTATAGCCTCTATGGCCTACCTCGATAAATGGACTGTCCAATACAAAAATATTTCTTAAATCGAACCAGTAGTTCCTGAGATAAGTGCGTTCAAACAAACAAGACTCAGAGTAGTACTATACTCAGAGTAAAGAGTTAGAGTTGTATCTTCTTGCCTTTCATAATTGTACGAGTAGATCCGCGGGAAGTATCTTAATATTATAGGTATTGATTACCTTGCGGGCCGATGTAGACTTGAAAATTTGATATTCATATTAGCTTGGTATCTCCACGCATTCCTGAGAAAAAGGGTCTTGACAGATGGACACACAGACGGGCAAAAAGACAACAAAGTGATTAAATGGCAGTTTCGATTTTTTCTTTTTAGGTACGGAACCCTGAAAAACAGAAATTATTTGTTATATCACAACAATCCATATCGAGGTCTTGAAAGATAATACTAAGACTATCTCTGAACATTATAATGTCCATTTTCAGCATCTACTAGTCCCGTGGCATTAGTCATGAAGTTTGGTCCTTTGTCACTAATGTGGACGTTGCTTAATTAGATATATTCATTAATATTTGCATATTCTTGCAGCTTTAGTTTAGCAGCAGAACTGTATTTATATTAATAATGCGTGTAGTACCTAATGGATGTGGCTGCACAGATTGCTAAGAGTCTCGCTGTGTGCAGGTGCGACAAGGGCGGTGAGAACGGCGTGACTCGGCTCGCCTCAGTGCGCTGCCCCGGTGGTCTCGGATTCGATATCGACCGTCAAACTTGTGATTGGAAAACAAATGTTAAGAATTGCGATCAACTAGAAAGTAAGTTCCGCCGTATGGCGGAAGTGGACGTGCGGAGGGCTAAGCTTCCGGTATGAACCTGATCCAGTGTCACAAGCCGGTGAACCTGTTAGCCTTCCGAATGCCCACTTCCTGCTATTATGCATTTAATTAAATGTCACATTTCTTGTCAACGCAGGTGCACTAGGTCAGGTCTTAAACAAATCACTTGCCCGTCTGGACTGGCTTTCGATCTTGATAAACAAACCTGCGACTGGAAGGGTAAAGTGGCCAACTGTGACAAACTTGAGAGTAAGTGCCGAAATGAAGCTATTGGCGCGTAGCGAGCAAGGCTTGGGTGAAGGGGCCGCGTCGCACTGTAGTTAAGGTGTATTGCATGAGGCCCCGGAAAGAGGGAGCGGCCGCCGTGGACCGACCCGATGATTACACATTAACATTATTTCTACAACAATAAATACACCAAACACAGACTTTTAACATTTGTACACACATCACTGTAATTATGGACAAGTAACACATCGCACACACACACATGAGCAGTATTTTTGTTGATCATCACACTTTAATATCAAAATATCAACTATTGAAGGAAAAAGGTACTTACGTAACAAATCAAACATAATTATATACTTGTATCAAACAAATCTCAGAGTATTATTCATTATTATTAAAACTCAGAATTCAAATCTGCTGAAGGACGAAATAAAAAAAATGAAATGATTGCACAGTGAAATTCTTCGAATCAGGAAATTATTCTCAATTAAAGTTTAATGTGAAGCCAAAACCAATAAAATTTTAAACACTCTACATTTCTACTGCGCATCTCTTCAAAACTTGCTAACTTATGGCTTAAGCTTCATTACCATGACAATGACTAATCACAATACACAAATTATTCTTTTCGTGGAGGGAACCTAATTATTACTAACCGTTATATAGTGTCCACAACATTAACTTAGCTACGTATGTATTATACACCAAATCCGCTTTAACCGAAATAATTTGCTATCTATCAATAAGGTATTTCTAAAGTTACTTAGTATTTGAAAACATATTATTTCATTTCTAAAGTAAGAATACTTAGCATGCAAATATATTGTTTGATAAATAATTTTGATAATCCAATACTGTACTAAATACAGCGTTCGAGTATTTTTGCTCAATTTACATTAAATTCAGTTGTAATATATTTCTATGCTAGTCTATTCAAAATCCACGTTGGTTGTAAGGCAAATTCATCACTCAAATCCCGATGATTTCTTCATCCAAATAAAAAAATCTTCTTAATACATCATAACATCTAGGACTCATAATACGATACCAACATCTCTATCTCTTTATCGTAATCATCTAATAAATCTGTAACTGTTTCATAACCAATCAAATATGTATAATTGACAATAAATACCTACCTACTTATTTATCAGCTATCCTATTCCCTACTTTTTTGTCTTCTGATAACTTGATCATTGTTTCATGCTTGATTTTCTTCTATTTTCTTATTGACCCAAAAACACTGTTACAATAAAAACACAAACGAACCAATTATTTAAGTGGCACCTGCGTATGTGTATAAGCGATACACCGTAAACCTCCAATCTAAATGAAAATATGACAATTCACTAGATTTATCTAAATTTTCTAAATTTCAGAACCCAGAAAAATTTTGCCTATCCTGAAAACAGATGAGCCTATCTGCCCTGAAGGAAAATTAGCCTGTGGAAGTGGTGACTGTATAGAAAAAGAACTCTTCTGTAACGGAAAACCCGACTGCAAGGATGAATCCGACGAAAACGCTTGCAGTGAGTATTTAGAACACAAAGAATACCGTAACAACAAAGAATTTAGGAAAAATAATATGTAACTTAACTTTTGTTTACAGCGGTCGACGTGGATCCCAACAGAGCCCCCGACTGCGACCCCAACCAGTGTGCACTTCCAGACTGTTTCTGCTCAGCAGACGGCACTCGCATTCCCGGAGGTATTGAGGTTAACCAAGTACCTCAAATGATAACAATCACTTTCAATGGTGCCGTTAACGTCGACAACATTGATTTGTACGAACAAATATTCAATGGAAACCGTCACAATCCTAATGGTTGCCAGATTCGCGGTACATTCTTCGTATCCCACAAATATACCAACTACGCCGCCGTCCAGGAATTACACCGTAAAGGTCACGAAATCTCTGTATTCTCCATTACTCACAAGGATGATCCAAACTACTGGAGCAGTGGAAGCTACGACGACTGGCTAGCTGAGATGGCTGGAGCACGTTTGATCGTAGAACGATTTGCCAACATAACAGACTCATCAATTATTGGCGTCCGTGCCCCTTACCTGCGTGTTGGTGGAAACAAGCAATTCGAAATGATGGCCGATCAGTACTTCGTTTACGATGCGTCGATAACCGCTCCTCTTGGTCGTGTTCCCATCTGGCCATACACGCTTTACTTCCGCATGCCCCACAAATGTAATGGTAACGCTCATAACTGCCCATCAAGGAGCCATCCAGTTTGGGAAATGGTAATGAACGAACTGGACAGAAGGGACGACCCCACTTTCGATGAATCTCTTCCTGGTTGTCATGTGGTCGACTCTTGCTCTAACATTCAAACCGGTGACCAGTTTGCACGTCTTCTGCGTCATAACTTCAACCGTCACTACAGTACCAACCGTGCTCCACTAGGTTTCCACTTCCACGCTTCATGGCTCAAATCCAAGAAAGAGTTCAGAGATGAGCTCATCAAATTCATCGAAGAAATGTTGGAAAAGAACGACGTTTACTTCACTTCTCTCATTCAAGTAATCCAGTGGATGCAGAATCCCACAGAGTTGACATCTCTAAGAGATTTCCAAGAATGGAAACAAGACAAATGTGACGTGAAAGGTCAACCCTTCTGCTCTTTGCCAAATGCATGCCCCCTCACAACTCGGGAGTTACCAGGGGAGACTCTCCGTCTTTTCACTTGCATGGAATGCCCTAACAACTATCCATGGATTCTAGACCCAACGGGTGAAGGCTTCAATGTTAAGAAGTGATCTCTTTAAGATAAATTAAAAGACTGTACACATGTAAATAATACTCAATAATGTTAATAATAATTACAGTAATTATTATGAATGTGGCTGGGCGTCATTATACAGTGAAAATTGTTTTTATTTGATTCATATAAACAAAAGTGAAAAAGTGACTATCGTTCAAGTAATACCTACTGCCGTTACTTGTTTTTAGTAAATATGGGTAAAAACTGACGTTTCATAATAATTAAGGTTATTACCTACATATGGACAATAAATTTTTAATTTTACTAAGTCGCATTTTATTCGATTATCACTCATTACCATCCCTTAAACCCAAATAATATAATTAACCTTGGAATAAGTACATTAGCTGGTGAGCCTACATTGAGTGCTGAAATAATAAGCATACATAATTAGGAGGGCTTGTCATGATCATCCAACAGTCTAACCCACTATTTTGGATCGACATTATTCATGGAGTGGGTGTGTATGTGTATATAGGACCATCACCCTCTGATGGAGTAAGCGACGCTGACGTCGGCGCCCATCAACGGCCCAGGGGCTTGAATTTTTTTACTAGAATTTGTTCCTTTCTAGTAACAAAACATTATGTTCCCAAATTACAAATTCACACGAACTTAAACCCACTTTTACAAACAGCCAGACCCTGAACAACTAGATAATTGGTCATACAAGAATATTCGTAAGTATTGTACACGAATTTTAACAGAGCGATCAGAATCAAGTTCATAGTTCCCGTCAGAAGAGCAGTACAGCTTTTGCCGAGAAAAGTTTCTGAGAGTGAGAACTACTTATGTCTTCAATACAAGAGAAACACGATGAGACGATACTCCAAGCAAGATAGAATATTCATTTAATATGCGTATTTAAAATGGTGTCATACAAGCTAAACTTGGAAAAAACTGAGGTGAAATTACTTTAACGTTAGCCAGTTATCTAGTAACAAAGTTTTCTTTTTTACTGATGCACAACATCAGTCGCTAACCTTGCGGCACCACTGCATCCATCACAACCCAGCAGCTGAGCAACACGCACGAACACTCCAGAGTATAATAATTATATTTATGAATTCCCTGCCGCCATCTGTATTTCCCGACAGCCTATAACCTTGGATTCTTCAAGTCAAGAGTGAACAGGTTACTTCTAGGCAAGCGTGCTTCACGGTCGACCACATCTTCGCTTACCATCAGGCGAGATGGTGGCCAAACGCGAACCTATCTATGATTTAAAAAAAATCTGGACCGAGCTGGTTCGCATTTGTGTGTAAGTGTTTCAGCTATGCCGTAAACTTGTCCAAGATATCCCAAACTCAAAAATATAGCGCGAATTTCCATACCAATTTCCGAAACTAATGTGTATTTGAGCATATGAGGAACTAAGCGTAAAGTTTATCGATACCCCAATGAAAGGGAAGATACCTTCGACGAGTCGGGTGTTGTGTCTGGTGGACTTTCTGACCAACAATCATTAACAAAAAATGCTGTCTTCTAAACTTGCGGACAAACTTGATTGCGCAACGTAGAACACTTTACTCATTAATTAGGTATGTCCGCCATATTGTACGAGACAGTACATATCCAGTCATTTTATAATTCAATTCAATGCGTTTTGTTTTGTTTCAATGGGTAAATAAAAATATTTGA
>JAQSVV010000525.1:0-47223 GCA_036375495.1 Agrotis segetum | reverse complement strand
GGTTCTTCAATACCGCTTCTTCTCAGAGGGGTCTGAAATTCTGAGTTTAGAGATAACTGAAAAAGTGTTGGACAAGTTTTCAGCATGCCTCAAATACTTTCACAAAATTTGTAGCCAATAGAAGGTGGTTGTAACTGCAGTGATCATTTACAGGTCTGCAGTCTACCTGTACCCTTAGCACGAATTTTCACTCTTTTACTTGACAGCGTCTTTCCAGTATTTACAGCGTTTCTTGTATGGAAAAATGGAACAGCGCCTCTCGTGTGCGGAGAAGGAACTAGTTTTTTCCTTGAAAATTGTCATTTTGAAATTGTCAAAGTTCTAGTTTACTTTACGTCTCAAATACTGAAAACTCGTGCTAAGGGTACTGTTAGCTATGGAATAACATACCTAAGCAAGATTCTAAAGACAATGTAAATATAACAATTGAAAAGCTACAAGACTACCAAACAAGTAAGTGAAAAATCGCTTCTCTCGTGATTTTTCAAAGTTTACATATTTCTCTCTTCAGGCCGTGGTCTGCATAAATACAGCCACATTGCCTGCACAACAAATGAAGGCAGCTGCCTCCAACTGAACTCTGTGTAAATTTATTTCTGTTCTAAATGACCCGAACTCTGACTGCCGACCCTTGGTTTCGTGTTTTTTAACGTTTACTCTACCGTGTAAGTTTTGCCAGTTACTCTACCTAATTATACCTACATTTTCTCTCTGTAAACGTAGAGAAATTTGTTGTTTTTATATAATTACGATTACATTATATAATTGCCTTCATCCACAATCAATTTATTTTATTCCTCTCCATGAAAATAATTGAACGATTTCAAGAAGAATTTTGTTTTGTTTACTCTTACAATCAATTACAGTAAAACTAGATTTCAGAAATGAGAAATGGAATTTTTTCAAATAGAAATCGTGGCATTTGTATTTGTGAAAAAAGAAACATCGAATGTATCTAAACTGGTATACGCATATCCGTAGAGATCCGTACCGCAGTGTATTCGTGTAGTACGTAAACCGATATTTTCCTTTTTGTGGTGTGTTCCGGACCACGCAACGAATGAGTACGATACAGTAACTTGTGTAACTTTTTCTTTTGAGTATGTTGGTTGACCACTTGTGCGGTTCGATCGCGCTCTACAAACACCCCTTGTCGGATCTTTGTTACAAACAAGATTCACAATACAAACAACTTAACAGCCATTTTAAATCAACGTCTGAATTAAAATTGTTTTAGTGGAAAACTTACAAAGATATGCTTCGAGCTCTAATTAGTTTTCTTTACAATTTTAGACACAAAAGAGTTCCTGAAGGACACCTCGACGTCTTTTTCGATGGTATCGGCATGAAGTTTGGTGTAATTATAGAATGAAAGAGCTTTTCTTTCGTCTATTTTATGTAAGTTGGTCCCGGTTGCGTAATTGAATTCGGTAAGTAAGGTAAGCCGAGTATTAACGGACTTGAAGATGCAATTGTAGGGTAAATTCACTATCGTTAAGAAGAAAGGACCGCATTGAAAAAAAATGTCCCGCTTGACGACACACTGACTCGGGTTGTCTTTGCTCCGACCAGATTAGAAGCTAACTCTGTTCCAGCTTTCAAAACAGTTTTCAAATAAGTGAAAAACGTGCTTAATGATTGTAATCTGTAAAATCCGTATTAATTTGGTATGTAGTTTGGAGCTTAACCAAGTGCCGCACTTATTTAAAAAATCCGCAGCGGCTACGTATTCGGGATGACGCCGGCGTGCGATCATAAAGTGGGTGTGTCGGGTCAGTTATTGTTTCCGTGTGCCTATAGAACGTGCCTGTACTCTCCGAAAACAGAAGTGGAACTATTCCGGCGAGCGAGTACAACATGTAAACACGATGACATATTGGAGACAAAACAGAAAGGAAGCAATTGACGAACACAAACAAGGAACGCCATTAGAGAAGAATTACATTAGGTACACACTTCAATATTATATGATGCAGAGTGACTGCATCTGGTTTTATAGAATAGTTTCTAAACTAGATTTTCAGTAGTTATAAGATTGTGAAGCAAAATAATATAGTTCAATATGATACAATATCCGGAGCCCTAGCACAAGATTCCCAGTTTTTCCTGTCGAAGTAAACGGAGAGTTTGGCGTTAACAGCTAAATTATACTTCTGGCAACGATTGTATCCAAAACCAAAACGAAATTAACCAAAACTGTAAAGTCCTTACAGGCTTTAGAGTCCAAACCGACTTTTAAGCTCATCATGGATGAGCATTTTCATTTTCCATGAAATGAACGCTGTAAATATTTTAAGATATACGGAAATCATGTGCTAAGGCCTCTGAGCAAGAATAAGTTATTCCCTGTTAAAATCGTGTCCTAAATTTCAATAGTTGTGTACCATTTCTCGGATTCAAGTGCGGTGACATTCGCAATACTCGCGATCCGCGACATCCGACTGCCGACGTCGATGTGAATGGAAGATCCGCACGAGTCGAGACGAGAAACCTCCACGGACGACCATAATATAAGCCATTTCTGTTTTATGTTTGTTTGGCTCAGCCACGACAATACAGCTTTTGTGTGGAGTGTACATTTCAACATTCATTATCAACAGATTACTTATGTGCATACTTGCATGCTGAACAAGAGAATGCTCCAAATACGTATGTTAATATTTAAAAACTTGCATTTATGCATTTGAACATAACGCAGTGGAATTTCAATAAGTTTTTATTAGTAGGTTGACGTTAAAAAAAGAGTTTTGTTACACTGTGGGTAGTGTAATTAAGTATTGTAAAAAAAACTTTTTAAAAAAAGAGAACCGACTTCAAAACCAAACACAAAAAAATGTAAAATAACTTTTCTTTCGGAAGTCGGTGGCTTCGTGGTTTATTTTATTGACTGTGGCCACCGACTTCCGAAAGAAAATGTTCATTTTACATTTTTGTGTTTGGTTTTGAAGTCGGTTCTCTTTTTTTAAAATTTTTTATTTTACCCTTTTTAGTTTAGATATTCAACAAAAAAATTCGGCGTCGGCGTCTTTGAAAATCTACAACCCTTGTAATCAAAGAAAACGGCATCTATGCGGGCAACTTCAAATGTATCCATTATTGTTATATAGTAAAAAGTCTTAAAAAGAATGTAACGAACAGTTTTAAGAGATCTAAAAACCGCATTCAAAATAGGTTCAGCCAAACGCGAGATAATTGCGGTCAAACATGCAATCGTCTTGAAAATCTACAAACCAAGTAAGCAAAAACGGGTCCACGCGGGCAACGTTTTGGGTTATCTATTACTGTTATATACTAAAACTAGATTCTCCAGAATGTAATGAACACTTTCTTGAAAACCGCATCAAAATCCGTTCAGTCAAACGCGAGATAATCGCGGATGTATCAAACATACATACATACAGTAG
Source organism: Agrotis segetum (assembly GCA_036375495.1). Classification (NCBI taxonomy): domain Eukaryota; kingdom Metazoa; phylum Arthropoda; class Insecta; order Lepidoptera; family Noctuidae; genus Agrotis; species Agrotis segetum. The sequence goes on along the minus strand of JAQSVV010000525.1, from coordinate 43,819 downwards.
ACTGAGAACCGTACTTTTTTTTGAAGTCGTGTTAAAAATAATAAATCTACATAAGTATCTCTTATCAATTTGACAACAGTTTTTATCACAACTCTACAACTTTGAATGAAACAATTAGTTAACATAGGAACTTTTGAAACGGATTCAAAATCTTGGAAATGCCAACGGCACAAAACGTGCGGTGATATTTCAAAGCTGCTTCATCGCCATTGTGATCGACTTTGACATAAGTTAACGACCATACATATAATGTGGGTATTATTTAATCCATCTTAATTACAAACCCATTTTTCGAAAGACAAAAACAACGACCCACATGTGCTACGAATACCGCCGTCTTTAAATAGTTTTCTTTACATTTTTGACACATCCCTGAACACCGTTCCATTAACGAAATAATGGAAATATCTACGGGAGGGAAATAAAATGAAAGAAAGATTTCTCTGCAGGTAACTAAGCGGTCATTTGTAAGCGGTCGAGAAAAATGCTCACTTCGAGAAAAAATAATCGAGTGAACGACGACGGGAGATATAACTATGTATTGTAAGTTCAACTTAGGGCGGCGAGCGTTCTCAATTTCACAATCAAACTCAAACAATCGACGCGGAATTTTAAATATCTAGCCACTTTGATGAAGCTAAATAATTATTGGTACAATACGCTGATTGCGCTTACGCCAGTCTACTGATTGGTAATCATTCTCCGCTGTTGTTTCAAATCTACTGTTTGTTCTGATAAGTAGAAAACGGAGCTTAGACTCGATCGGGGGAATCCATAAAATTATTATTACTTTTCAGATATTATAATTTGGAGCTTAACTCTAAGTGCCGCACATATTTAAAAAATCCGCAGCGGCTACGTTTCAGGATGACGCCGGCGTGCGATCATAATATATTGTGTATGCAGTTATTGTTTCCGTGTGCCTATAGAACGTGCCTGTACTCTCCGAAAACAGAAGTGGAACTATTCCGGCGAGCGAGTACAACATGTAAACACGACGACATATTGGAGACAAAACAGGAAGGAAGCAATTGACGAACACAAACAAGGAACGCCATTAGAGAAGAATTACATTAGGTACATACCTACTTTAATATTATATGATGCAGAGTGGCTGCATCTGATTTTATAGAATAGTTTCTTAAACTAGATTTTCAGTAGATAAAAGATTGTGAAGCAAAATAATATCGTTCAATATGATACAATATCCGAAGCCTAGCTCAAGATTCCCGGTTTTTCCCGTCGAAGTAAAATGAGAGTTTGGCGTTAACAGCTAAATTATACTTCTGGCAACGATTGTATCCAAAACCAAAACGAAATTAACCAAAACTCTAAAGTCTTAACAGGCTTTAGAGTCTAAACCGACTTTTAAGCTTAGTCCAATAAAAATTATTTAGATGGATGGTCACACAATACAGGCGCTTTTTCTTTTTCTAAAAAATAAACTCTGTTAATATTTCAAGTACCTACGCCGTAAGATAAAATACGGAAATCATGTGATAAGAAGCCTCTGAGCAAGTTTAAGTTATTCCCTGTGAAATTCGTGTCTTATATCTCAATAATTGTGTACCATTTCACGGATTCAAGTGCGGTGACATTCGCAATACTCGCGATCCGCGACATCCGACTGCCGACGTCGATGTGAATGGAAGATCCGCACGAGTCGAGACGAGAAACCTCCGCGGACGACCATAATATAAGCCATTTCTGTTTTATGTTTGTTTGGCTCAGCCACGACAATACAGCTTTTGTGTGGAGTGTACATTTCAACATTCATTATCAACAGATTACTTATGTGCATACTTGCATGCTGAACAAGAGAATGCTCCAATCCAATTTCTTTTTCTCAATACCGTCCAATCTCTATCCTTCCTGTACTTTCTAAAGTTCTGGAAAAGTTATTTTACAATTTTTTGTGTTGGTTTTGAGTGTTGTTCAAAAACTCTACTCCTATTTACTTCCAATAACCTACTCTGTCCTTTCCAGTCCGGCTTCCGTCCTTCTCATAGTACGGTTAGTGCGTTACTGAAAAAGTCACGGAGGATATTCGTCACGCAATGGGTATAATACCAAGTGATTGTAAAAATATGAATCTACATGACTTCAGTAATCATTTAATTCAACAGATTTTGATTTGCTCCTTATTACAAAAGCTCTCTTAACATTGCTAGATTTTGATGAAACAATTAGGTTACACACAGGAAATATTTGAAACGGAGTCAAAATCTTGGAAATGCCAACGGCACAAAACCGGCACGAGAAGATATTTCAAAGCTGCTTCATCGCCATTGTGAAGTCGACTTGACATAAGTATAACGACCATCATATAATGTGGGTATTATTTAATCCATCTTAATTACAAACCCATTTTTCGAAAGACAAAAACAACGAGATTTACCCACATGTGCTACAAATACCGCACGTCTTTAGATAGGCTTTCATTGTTTGACCATCCCTGAACACCGTTCCATTAACGAAATAATGGAAATATCTACGGGAGGGAAAATAAAATGTGAAGAAAGATTTCTCTGCAGGTAACTAAGCGGTCATTTGTAAGCGGTCGAGAAAAATGCTCACTCGTCCAGAAAAAATAATCGAGTGAACGACGACGGGAGATATAACTATGTATTGTAAGTTCAACTGAGGGCGGCGAGCGTTCTCAATTTCACAATCAAACTCAAACAATCGACGCGGAATTTTAAATATCTAGCCACTTTGATGAATTAAATAATTATTGGTACAATACGCTGATTGGCAGCTTACGCCAGTCTACTGATTGGTAATCATTCTCCGCTGTTGTTTCCAATCTACTGTTTGTTCTGATAATAGAAAACGGAGATGAGACTCGATCGGGGGAACTCGACATTCGCTTTACAGATATTATTTAATTTGATTACTCTAAGCAAATTTCATCTTTTTAATTACATGTTTCATTACACGGAGCAGATCGATATATGCAGTATCAAAAGGTATGTTATACATAAGGGATATTTGCGATAGCTTAACAAATCTGTAATCTCGTTCGCGGGGAATTGGGGACGTACCATTAAATTAATATCAGAGCTTAATTACGACATTTCAGCTTCCATTTCATAAAAGTACCCACATTAATGAAAAATCGATAATTTTCTACCTTAGTTGGTACTTATGGGTAATAATTATGCATTTCAATGCAATCGTACAGTTAAAAACCTGTCACGTGTAATTTGCAAAAACAAAGTAATGTTCACATTAAGGACTTAGAGTACAAGTACTTTCAAACGCATATTTTACATACCTGTGTACCAACCTAAAGTAGAGTTTTTTTCACCTCATTTTATTTCATAAAATAAAAACGAAACATAACATTGTAGAAAATAAACTTTTAATCATAACTATGTAGTTATACGCTCAAAGAAAATTGAGAGAAAAGCTCCGTAGGTACAAGCAATGGGCTCCCAAACTTTAGAGAAAAAGTTTTATATTTTCACGCGCCCCTATAATTTAACTGAAACAAAAGTAAAAGAACAATAAAAAAGATTGATTGATATGATATAAAGTTTAGTTGGTTTGTTGATGAACTTTTGACTTTAGATCTTGGTATTTTTATGTGATTTAGGTATCCAAATCAACGAATTTAAAAAAATAATACGGAATTACTATCACCAAATATTAAGGTACTTAATTATATCTATACGTTTATATTCCACGTAATATTGAACAACCTAATTAGCCTCAGGTAATGAATATAATTATTCAGGTGACAAATCAAATGTTTTGAACAAAGAGTAATTGACAAAGATCGCCTTATTTATCGTCTTCATACACTATTGATATTGCAATTCTTATTTTTATTTTATTGCTTTGTTGTTGAAAAAACCGTAATTAAATTAGTTCAAGTGAGTAATCTCAAATGTATAAATATTTTGAACATTAAAAGTTATTTCTAAACTTTTTGGCTTGATACTATTGTTTGAAAACAATAAAAAGTTTTGATAAATACATTCAAAGTAAACTTATGATATTAATTATATACTTACACGAAAATGAAACATTAACGAACAAATCACGTGAAAGTTTCACAAATATCAATTGTTCCACAGGTGCTCCCCATGATAATTTAATGTGACATTAGTCTCGTCATTTGAACACAATGGTGCCCGTATTAAACACGGCATGCTTTTAATAGCGTCGCGTAGCCCAGCCCGGTGCTACGGGTGGAAGGTTACATTAGGCGCGCGCTACGACCGCTACGAGCCAGAGCTACGGACGTGCTACGCGTGGTTATAAGGCTGTGAAGGGAGCGGGAGTAACGCCGGGCACGAGCGGCCGCGGGAGGCGCGAGGCTCGGACTGGCTCCGCTCGCTGCTCGCTGCGAATAATCCATACCCGAGAGGCGAGGAGGCTGTATTTACCGGACCGAAGGGCGGTCGGGCGAGCGAGCTCGACTGCTCCCGCCGCCGCGCCGCGTCGCAGCCGCCCGCCACGGCTGCGTTGCACGCCACGCTCCTTCATGTTGACACAATTTCAAATAATGTCACATAATTTAGGGTCCGTACACTGATTGCGCTTCGCACGGTTACGTAAAGACTCCATCGATGGATATGTCAAACGGTTGACGATCTCATTTTTAACGCTGATTCTCTTAATGGAGTTTCAAAACTAATGTAACTTTGATCAAAGTCAAATAGTCGGTCAAATAATTCACGATTTAATTCGGGATCTCAATGTTCATCGATTCGTATATACCTTTCTCTTGTAGTTATCATTCGCAATTAATAATATGGATACTTATTTCGGCATTAAAAATAGTATTAACTGGGAATTAAGTTAAGAGCAATGCGCAAAGAGATTAGTCTCGAACTATAAAACGATGGTTAAGAAAGGGGAGAGAGGTAGGAGATACCTGACTGCGTGCTTATCTAACTTGCAAAGAGTTGAGAAAAGTTGAATTTGCAAGTTTAAAAGGCGTGTTTTACCACCTGAGATAAGCGACAACTGGGGATAAATTCAAAAGTAGGATCTGTGACTATAGGTAGGAAACCATACCTTCAAATTCCATTTGAGTCTATCCAGAAATCGTATCATTTAAGTTAATTACTTTTTAGGTTTACTTACATAACCACCCAAAAAATAGCTAATTGCAAATATAAGTTAAAATCTTTTGCTTTGCTTACATAATTTAATTTACAAAGCTTTTAAATGTTTGTGAAAACGGTGGTATTGTTTACACGTACTCGTAACGACATCGGTAACATGTATCCAACACAACACCATAATCACCGCTGCTATATATTTCATTATATGAATATCTGAGGGCGGAGGCTACATAAATCACACGTACGGTTAAGGTAAATCATAAAGATGCGATCGGTAATATCGTTTTTATTGCCTCCTTTTGTAATTTAGCAAATTCGTCATTAGCACCTATAATGTCAGAATATGAGGGTAGTCCAATCTTTTGTCGTAGGAAATGAGGGTAATCGCTACAAGACTATGGATTTTGAAGTTAGGGTAATTAAGTAGACTGTTGTCATTTTTTTGTGTTAGCTCGGGGTGGTACCTACTTGTGTTGAGAATGGAGTTAAGTTTCCAAGCTTTTACTGTATACATATATGATTACAACATACGATAAATACCCAATAAGTAGTTTGTTTAATGCTCCAAATCTTATAGAAGTTATCGTATGTTATTTACCATCTTCTCATGGTTTGTTTGCCCATAGCAAATATTTAGTTATTTGCATAAGTGTTTTTGTTTATTTTTAGAGTTTCAGTAATTTGTTTTCAGGGATTCACAAAAAATCTTAAAATCGTAAAGTGGTGGAGCTGCAAACAACGTCCAGCGACGCGAGTTTCTTGTTCTTTGTTGTAGGTATAACAATAAATAAGGTTGACGTGACCAGTTTATTAGTAGCTGCATTAGGTGAGGTAGGAAAGCTCTACGAACAAATGAGATTTCGGGTATCGGGCGCGCGCCTGCAGATAGAATTCCTTAAATGGGACATCTGGGAAAATATGCCAACAAAATAGCGTAAAATATAAATTTGTCGGCCAGTTACTTCGCTCCGATCGCGGCTATCAGTGCCGAGTCCTGTTTGTTTATTGACCATATCCTTTGTGTCCAAATGGCTTTTGAGAATGATTTAATGCCCGCGCACTCCCGGCTTGCTCCGTTTCGTACAATTTTTATTCATAACCGCAAACAATATAACCTTTTAGCAAAATCTAAAATGTTCTTTTTATGTTAGGGTTTGAAATGTTTTCATACAACGAGTCGAACCCCGATATTTTATATTTCTGATTTCAGATCAATCCAAAACTTTAGGATAAAGAGTACCGCTGGCTCGTAAAAAGTTAAGTTTTATTGCCAAAGAGATTTTTTTCTGAAAATATTTTAAGGTTTCTAGCAATTCTTGTAGGAAACGGCAAAAAGGTAAAGTAGAGAGTAAAGTGTATGACACGAAGGGCATCGGTGCCTCTTGAGAGTACGGTGAGAGATGTTTGGGTCGCGCCACTGACGTGCTCGCTTATGAATGCTTCACACCCTTTTCAATACAGCTACCAAAAGATTTTACACGTTGATGCTTCTTCAGTAACCTCTCGCCATTGTTATTCTAATAGAATTTTTTGTGATATTTTTGTAGCCATTGTTAACATTTATTTACCTTCACGTGCTTACAGACTTCAACATAAATTGTTAAATACACATGACTTCATGTTGTACACATCATTATTCAAGTTCTTTTTTATAGTAGGTTTTGTATTCCTACAATTTTGTAGTAACCAAACCATTTATTGTTAGATGCGATAGTTGAATATGAATATTATTTGAATGACTGCGATATGATGAACTAGATTAATTAACAATACAGACTTTAATAATATAATAACGTCTCCTAGATATAATGAATCCGCATACATGCCTAGACAACTTCGTTCGCTGTTTCTCATTAATAAACTTAATATACATATTGAACACGATGTGAACAAACATCGCAGCTTGTTATCCGCCGTTACTGAACACAGTAACTCTATTAGGAAGGAGCGTTTATGGAGTATAGTTAACCTTAATCCCCCGTAAGCCTACCTAGCAGTAAATTAACCAGAGGAATATCGTAGGCAGTGTGAACATAAACACGTCTCAACCGTCAGACGCTCCACGACTACGCTATTTTAAAGAATTTTGGTGGTGTATGAAACTTAATATCGCGGGTTAATTTTGCGAACTCCTGCAGGGTTTCAGATTAAAAATTTACACGGTAGACTTTGAACAAAGATGTACTTCTTCTGGAATCGTATCTAAACAAATATTTACATTGTTTAAAATGACTTGGTAACAGCGAGAACTTAGCCTGAATGTTATTTCTTTTCAAGTAGCTAAATATTAATGTACGGTATGCTAAGGGGTTTGTGAAGCGTAACGCCACGCCACAGCCTCACGCCGCCCCACACGCGTCGCATATTGTCATGACCAATTAGGTATAATAAGATTGATTCAGTCTAACTCCTGGAAGCAGTGCAAGTGGAGCAGTGGTGGCCCAGTGGTATCGGACCCGACTTACGAGTTGTAGGTCGTGGGTTCGAATCCCGGCAGGCGCATTACTTTGTGTAATTTATTTCATCACCACTGCTCTCAAAACGGTGAAGGAAAACATCGTGAGGAAACCGGCATGTCCTAGAACCAAAAATTCGAAGACATGTGACATCCACCAATCCGCACTGGGCCCGCGTGGTGGATTATGGCCCACCCCCTCTCACAGAGAGGAGGCCTGTGTCCCAGCAGTGGGAACATTAAAAGGCTGATGATGAGTCTAACTCCCAAATGTAAAGAAACATATCGAATCGATGACGAGTATCCTATGCTTCATGTAACCCGTTCTCAAACCCTAGGTACCAAATATCACAAACGGCTCGGAATAAAAAGGCCGTCAGAGAAAACTAACAGACAGGCACTGTGATTCCATTAGTGATTCATTCTACAAATGGTATGCTTCGCTAAAATATGTATTCAGCTACATACCTATATGAAAGATACACGACATTAATGTAGTTAAGTTTTCGTACGGCCGTGTTTGAGGTCAATAATGAGGAGGACGGTGAATGGGATTGCTCGGCACACATGGGTCTCACCTACTGGCGCTTAAATTCGTCGCGTTGTGTAGATACTCCACGCAAAAGTAAATGTTTGTACTGTAGACCGAATTGATGTCCCATTCCGAACTTTGTCATCGTATGTACTTACAATAACATTACAAAGTTAAGGGTCGCGGAAGTTCTGTGACAAACTGTGGGAAATACAGTTATCTTGATAGTTGGAGAAACAAAACGACGAGTTCTAGGGTGGCTTTTGTGCTATTATAGATACTTGCGGTCGATACACATACGCTAAAACAAAACTTAGGTAATTTAATAAGGAACACTCTGGAGTAACGTTGCTGTGTTTTTCGCCATGATTACATTATTCCTTTCATGTGTGTTGACCGACAGAATCGCCTAAATATGTGCCATCATCTTCCTTTAATCATCCTGTGTCTGCCCACAGCCAGTCACGAATCTTCCTTGTGTAGGTATGCCGCTTACTTGGGTCGCATTATTGATGAACCATGAACCCCTTTTTGCACATTACTTCGTCTTTATATACATATTGAAATTAGCTTGGTCAGAACACATTTAACGTTATCAGCTATTCATTAAAATTATGCCAACTGCTTAACTATTAAACTACTCAACACGCTACAAAAAAGTGTTGGCACTCCACCCCTTTGTGAATTTAAAAACTGTATTCCACCTACACTGAAAGATTCGTCCAGTGTGGGAGATATTTCTTTTAAGTGAATAAACAAAGGGTTTTCAGTTGTTGATCTTGACAGTATATTAATTTGTTGTAGCTGGTATTGTACACAATTCGTCGAAGTCGTGTTATAAACATGCAAGCACCCATCGGCTACACCATCCTCACTGAAATTCTATATACGAACCTGTCCAGAAACTGCCAAAGTTAAGCGTAAAACAGTACATACAAGTTTATATTTCAAAAAGATCAGAGTTTGCTTTGATTTTAGAACTACATTGTTCCATGGACTTGATTGCACGCTTGCTTTTGTCTTTGCTTTAATCTTTATTCTTCATGACTAGTAATGTAAAGCGGTATGGACTATGGAATACTTTTTTCTTCGCAGTATATTTTATCCAAATCCCTTCAGTGCCGTAACAAAGTTTCAAACTTCCACTTGCATACTTATGAAACGTCTAGATATAAAACTTTTTACTTGATATATAATACATTCATCAAATCATATGAGCAGACAGGGACCTAAGTTAAATGTTAACTGTTACATAATGTTAAAGTAGAGAGAAACCAGGGGATCTACTTTCTAAGTCCGTTAACTAAAACACGGGCGGATACGGATGTATTTTAATTACTTTAGATAAATGTATTACCACGAATTTTCAGCAGTGGTGGCGCGGACTCTAAGGAACAATCTGTACAAATCGTAACATCATTTATTTTAAGTTCGGACTCTATGTCACGGGTCTAGAAAGCGCCCGTAACTAAGGCCGAAATCTCGCGTTTCATGCTTAGAGATTAGACCCCGAGGTGTGTTCCTTCTATTCGTAGACGCCAACGCAACGCAAACATTAATCACGGTACTTCCAGAGTAATATACCAATACAAGATGTATTCTTTGACTCTCTAAGTAAACTCAAGCCACGAACTCCTGTACCCACGTCGTCGACTTGTATCAACTGAATTAAAATTTTAAAACCATCGTCGAATACCCAGACTGATGACTTATAACATTCTGAAAGTTAACTTTATTTACTTACGCTACACTGTGAAAGCTTTAATTATATTTTTTGTAACAAAAATATAAAGCTCGACGATCGTTTTTATGATAGTCTAGAAACATTGTACGTTAAACATTTTGTTTCGAGGGTCGACAGAACATTCATTTAACAGAGAACTTTTTATGGTTCCGTCAGAGAGAAAACAACCTTTACTAATAGGAATTCCTTCGGATACTGTAAATAGGAAGACGTGCAAGGGGAACACTGTTATCTGGATTCATAATATTTTCTCAGATTCGGACTTTACTTTCGGCTTTAGCGGGAAACCTGTTTTTATGTTGGTATTATTGGGTATAAAAGGACTGTGCGGAATGTGAATCCACATACAATATAATATGTAGTTGAAGATTTTCGGGCTCACAACTGGTAACATATTTTCGTACAGGACATTGTGTTGTGTCTATTACATTACACTACTTACGAGTACATCGGAGTTTCATTATGAAGAACAATAACTATTAAATATATTAAGGGATAGCATGAAAAAATCATTTTTATTCAGTTTATTCTCTCGGTCATGATATAAATCTGAGTGAAGCGTATGGAATTGCCTACGATATCTTAACAACTAACATAATATTTGTGCCTACGATTGTGTGGCCAAAATTGTATACAATAATTATATGCTTTGTATCCAATAATAAGCAATATTATGTTATAGAGCCCGACAGAATATAATACGAACGATATGATGTTCTCGTTTGCCATGGTTTATATGAGCGTCAATGCCAAGATATTCCTTTACACATAAGTATGTGGTGGCTCGAGTTATTATAACTGTAGTCTGCTAATATCCTCTCAGAATCCCCCTTTAACGTCTCAGAGCTGTCAGCCCGAACTGACCTCCAATATCCTATCCGCTATTCAACTAGCGTATAGCTAAGATACCAACATAGGTAGCTGTAGGTTTAGCGAAATCAAAGGTAATGTTTCGTTCGAATTATTATTCGATCATTATTATTTTATGTCTTTTTCGTTTTTTTTTTAATTGAAGAAGAAATAGAATCATAAGGACACTGTATTATAGTTAAGTCACAGGTAGCCAGTATATGACTTATATTGAAACTAATATCATGAATCCAGTCATATACTTTTGTGAGCAAGTGGATTTAATTACATAAGGATCTAAATGTATAGACTCGGATAAAAAAGGTCCACAGGTACTTTTACTTCACAAAAAGTTATATAGTATATTATTTATTGTTAGCCACAGAGTTTACTGGAAAATAGCTTGGCCACTGGAATGATTGGAATATCGAATAACTCGATTTTTATTTCTAAACAATCGCTCATCCCTAACCGACATACGAACACATGTTAGGTGAGATCTATGATTTAATGGATTTGAACATAGATACATACTCGTATATCACGTGTGACAGACCAGCAGCAGCACATAAATAATATTTTATTATACATTCCTCTTGTAGTTTTCAAAGTTAAAGCTTTGTTGAGCTGACCTCACTGTTGTAAAAAAGAAAGAATAAAACCTTTATATTGAGAAATAACCTTATTTGTTGACGTCTAGTATGCTTGGGAGTAAAATAAATTTACTCTGTTGGATATGGGGAGCCCGGGGCATTCGCCAACGACATCTTATTGAATGCAGATCGTCGACTTTGATACACACCTATTTATTTACACGGCTTTCTGGTTTGTCGTTATAAAGTATCTACTGTTGATTCTGGCATTTAGGAGAGTTGCAGATTAAGAAGTTAGATGGATTTTTGATTATTGATGTATAATCAAAGATGTAACGTAATTAACGCACACCCTCAGACACCCCAATTAGAATATTATGTTATAATCATAATACATAATACATTGAATTTTTAATTTAACATGTAAATGCATTGTTAACTAAATTAGTTATTTTGCAGTAAGGTTCATTTTTCTATAATGTGTATTGAATGACGGAATACAAATAAAATTGCACTTTTAAGTCTTGTTGCCTTGATTTACGGTCTATCTTAGTTTGTTATGACTGTACAGGGGTAATAAATGACTATAATTTCCGTAGCTTTAATAATTGTTGATAAATAATTACCTATATTTAAAATGTATGTAATAGAAATCGATTCAGTAAACGATTCTGAACAAACTAATTTTAGGATGTGCGTTAATTATGTTACATGTTGTTTAATAAATCATCAAAAACCTAAACCGTGGTACCACAAAAACTTTTAAACGCTGTTGAACACTAAACTTGTCTTAAAAAATGTCAGATTATGACATTGAAATAAGGTCCGTTTTGCAGTCACACTTTTTTTTGACAAGAGTTCAACATTTATTTAAGTTTTTGTAGTAAGGCTGTATAAGCTTAAATATAGGTCACCAAACATATCAAAACACTCATTTGCTAATGGTTTTCGATCGTTAAAAAGCGATATATTTCAAAATTTTACTGATTTTGTTTAATAGTATTATTTTATTTTATACTCATAGAGTTGTGGATACAAAACACCTTTTGATAAACAGTAACAAATATAGTTTACATATTTAAATAATTCAGTTCAGTTGATTAATTCAGTTACTTTCGCCAAATTGTCTGTTTGACAACATTAACTGAATTAATTAGAGACTGTAGGTTGGTTAATTTAACCATAATTTGAACAGCAGTAGGTCCTATTAACAGCGAAATTAGATAAGATTGTTTGGTTTTATAATAAAAATGAACAAAAAATGAAAGAGTTTAATTTCCAATTTTTATCAATGCAATTGTTTATGAATCGACCAGTATGCACGCGGCCTAACGGCATGCGACAACAATGTTTCCTTCACATTTCTAAATACAAAAACATGATCGTTGGACAGACGACACATAAGTATTCGAGTTTTTGCCCATGCCCAATGTAATGCATTCCTTTCGTATAATGTTTACAAGCCTCATCCTTTATTAATTACTGGCTCCCAGAGATACTTTTCCGGTATCAGAATTTTACGTAGGCTCTCCATACTTGTGTGTAAATAACAACATATTTTATTTATGGTAACCGTAAGGTATTGCGTGTTGGCAATTGATTTATCGGTAAATCGGGACTATGAGATGTCCCGCTTCCCACATTATTCACTAAACACATCATACAAATATTATGGGCGCACCATTCGGAAATAGGGATATATTACTAAAACTCGCCGATATTTTTGTGGCTTACATAAAATGTACGTTAGCGCCACGGGTACCCGGGTAGGCTTACCTCTGTTTTATTCAGATTTGTTTTTTTAAACCCTCAATCGCTTGTGATCTGTTAGGCTGATTTTGATATAAAACAATATATGAAATAGTAGAGACGCTAAAAGTGAACAGTTTGTTTTACATAAACGATCTATCACGTTCTGTGTGAAGAAAGTTAGGGACGTTCTCAATATAAGATAGTACCTAGATTAAAGTAAGTACTACTATCTTTAATAAGTAGATTGATTTTTTATATAAGTATTACGGGACTGGTCGCGGGACTTTTCCAATTACCATGACCCTAGAGCGTAAAGCGCCTTGCCCTGAGTGGGCGATAAAAAAAAAGGATACTATTTTTGGGGAAATAATGGTGCAGTAGTAGGGCATGCAACCGGGAAATCCCGGTACCGAAAATACCGGGAAATCCCGGGAATTTTTAAAGCATTCCTGTACCGGTTCTTCGTCCCGTAGTCCCGGTACTTTCGATACTTTTGGTACTTTATTATTTTCTTTTTTTTTCAATATAATGTTACAAATCATATCCACTAAACTATTATTTTACAATGTTGTTGATATAAAACATTTTATTTGAAAATAATGAGAATTTCATAAACAAAAACTAATCAGCAATGTAAGTAAGGGGTCAGTTATGATGATGATTATGATTCATTTATTGCATCACTTTAATTTTGAAGAGAATAACTTTAATCATGCTCAGATTTTGTGTATTTTATATTTAAATAGCGTTTGTTACATTCTTTTCTTCAGTTTTATATTTTTTTCATCTCAAAAAGCATTATATCAGTTTTGTTTTGCTACAGTTTGTTTAATGATATTTATAGTAGAAGGAAAAAAGTGACCAAGTATGTGCACGCAAAACACGCAGAACTCCATTTTCTGCGCAAGGATTTGTTCAAAATTCGGACAAAATATCTTGTAGTGAGGTAAAAAGTTGTGTGTTGCATTCGGAAGCAATGTTTTTCTGCATCTCGTACCTTTGGAAAGTTCGCCACGCTCTCACTTTTCAATCCTACTTGGATTGAAAACTGAGCGTAGCGAAAATTTCGCGCCAAATACCAACTTTGCAGCCTTTGTGTTTTTTATCGTTTTTCTTTTTTGATGGCAGTGGTTGTCTAGTTGTAATCGGTGAGAAAAGATTGTACATTGTTTGCTAGTAAATAATAGTTATTTGTGCAACAAGAGAGCAAAGTCGTTTTTTGCTGCGAGTGCTGATTTTGAATCTTGAGCAAGCGAAGGATTCAAGGATTGAATCACGAGCGTAGCGAGTGATTCTAAAGTTGAATCCTGAGTGTAGCGAGAGATTCAAAGGCACGAGATGCAAAAAACTTTGCTCTCGTGTAACACACATAACTTTTCACTTCAGCAGCGAGAACACTTTAGGAGATAAAATAATAAATAGGAATAGATTAAAATAACTTTTTTTTTAAAGTAGCTTTCAACAATAAGTAAATACTCCGCATTGTAGATAATCGTCTCGTCTGTGATAAATCTAAAAAATAAGATAGCAACACCGTCTCCGAAAAACTGCTTGCGCCCTTTGTTAATTCTCCATTCATTGAAGACATGGTATGGTTTCAGATATTTAGTTAGAGTTAGGAAATTTAATTCTGCATTCATAATTTGTTGTTTTAAATGGTTATGTTAAAATAAGTACTGTTCTCGTCGCTAGTTTTACGCATATTTTTTTTTTTTTAACTTATTCAACTCTTTACGTCAGCCATGAAATTTTATTCCCGCTCTTTTATTTTTAAATTAAGGCGTGTTCGGAAATAGCACCCATAATATTTTATTATTCAAAATATTTATTAACATAAATTGAAACTAGAAATAAATATTTACAGTAAATGCTTATTTTCATTTAAATACAGCAATTAGTTAAAAATTCAATAAAATACATTCGAAGACATTATTATCTTTTTGCATTTCTTTGGTTAGTACAAATTTCCGAACGTGTTTGTCTTTGAGACCAAATTCAAAATCGAAACTTCGAAAGGGCTGGTGTTTGTCTCTCTCTCTTTCTATTGGCGGGAAAGAGATAGAGTGTTAATGTTTCGAATTGTATGATTAACTCAAGGCTGAATATGATATTCGCGTCTTTTTTTAAAACAAAAATTAAAAAGCTACTTTGTCTCACTAGTGAGCAAAATCGCATTTTGCTCACTGATTTCAGGCAGCAAAACCAACATGTTTGAGCTACTGAAGTGAAAAATACTGATTATAATTCTTAATACCTTGTTTCCGACCATTTTTATAATTCAGTCCACACGCTACTCAACATTTTGACAAGGCTGCAAAGTAGGTATTTGGCGCGTTTTAACTATTTTAACACATAACTATTTTATTTTAAAAGAAAATTAATATGTTTGTGATGCACGACTGTAATATAGAACTTCTTTGTTGCAGGAGAAGAAGTAGGTTCATTGTGAAAACTCCTATTGTAGCTAGCCGTTTAAAATTAGTAAGATAAAGGTAATTGTTTTTATAACGGATATTTTTATGATTACTGAAGTCTCCTGAACTGAAACGACGTTAGACGATGCGTGGTGTCGGGTATTTTCATTAGGTTTTTATTGGGACTGTTGACTTGATTTGGTCGCCGCGCCGCGCCGCGATCCGAGCCCGCAATAAAAGCTATGCAATAGTTTAAAAAAACATTTAAATTCGCTTCCTTGAGATTATGTTCTGATACTTATTGTCAATTATAGATTTACGAATAAAACAAAGTTTTATGAACTACTCCATCCCACCCACATTTGTATTGAGTTAATTTTTCAACTGATTTAGACAATTTTATGTAGTGTGCACGCACTCGTGCCTTTCATACCATTATTTAAAAGCGACATTAACACGTACGACGTGAGTACCGAAAGTACCGAATTTCCCGGGAAATCCCGGTTCTATGTCCCAGTACCGAAACTTCGGTACCGGGCTTTAAAAAGTACCGGTTCTGCAACCCCTATGCAGTAGCTAACTGGTAGCCTATATCCGAGGACACAGGTAGTTCATAATAGAGAATTTTATAAAAAAAAAATCTCATCTACTTTCTGTTATCTGTTCAAGATGATGTTCTTGAAGGTCCACTGCATGCTGATTTATTTTTCAAAACTGCTTCCCGCATCATAGTTACATTACTTTAAACTATAATGCGGGAAGCATAATAACTTACATAATAAAGACCGCTTGTTTGTGAATGTGAATTATTTCTAGTATAAATATATTAAGTTTTAAAATCTAGTGTATAACTAAAAAGAAATCTTTTCAAAAATTATTGATACCATAAACTTAATTGTGCACTCCTTTTATTGAAAGAATGTTTTACAAATCAAAATTAAAAAGTAAAGAGACAACATTCATGTAACCATCATCAGTGTATCATCATAAATTTATAGTTCATCATTGGGAGTCAAAAGCGATAAGTATGAGCGTCCTTCGTAGCCTTGATAGCCAATAGCGGCGGCAGCCTCTTTACACCCTTCCTCATTTTTGGGCAACTCCATGATCTTCGCCATGGCATATGCAGTCAGGTCTTCACAGCACATCATGCCGAGCCACCGGTCAACAAGTTTCATCCTCACATCAGCAAAACTGAACAGCGGTCGGGGGTTTGGGCGCTCTGTAATTCAAACCATTACTTACTTTTCCATCCAACTTTAAGTTTGTGCTACTTATCCAGTTTGCCTCGCTTTCAGTGCCTAATCTCATTTGTAATGCCCTAATTGCAAACAAGATACCGACTTAAATACAGTTTCTAAATTCTAAGAACATGTTGTAGTTATTCAGGAAGTATAGGTATTACAACGATTGGTTTCCTTTTTTAAATAAATAAAATGTTATAAGTACTGGACGACTAGAACAGTAAAGGTCATTAGGAAGAGACCATGAAAAACTTAAAAAAAATGTGTGACTGAAATGCGACCTGTTTATTATCATTATGAGCCAAGTCGAGCGGGAAAAGTTAGGTGCGGAAATGGCAGCGGGGGGAGAATGGAGCGGGGGCAATATAGCGCACCTTTATTGCGCTGTTCTATTTTGACGATGGCGCGGAAGGCGCCTGGCGTGCCAGCGAACATGAAGAGCACCTCCGTGCCCAGCTTCGCGTTCATGAATAGGGTCGCCTTCTCCCATTCCAGCTCCGTGTCACCAGTTACTGCCTCGAAAACTTCTCTGAACTTTTTGACCCTCTAAATACAAAAAATAGGAAAACGATTAATAATGAAGAACGGGAAATTGAATTTACTGTACCTATTTCTATTTATATTTTTTTCGTAAGCAACAAGCTGCAGATTAGAACAGAAATGTTTCAAAAATGCAACATGCAACTCTTTGAGAACTGTATATTTCCTTGAAATATAAAATAACACCTGGACATAGTAAAGGGCGTCGCTTGATATCTGTGAGGACAAAAAAGTAAATTGGGTTACGTCCCAATACCCGGAAGGAATTTACATGTAGCGATTGTCAAGAATATTTTTGTTGAAGATACATTGAGTGATATATACACTACGGGATAGCGTTATAAGATTTAAAATATAAATTATAATTGTATAAACAAGATTCCTTACGTTTTTAGCCGCCAACGCAAAAACAATTGGAGCCAGTTCGGTATTATTAGACCAAAAGTAAAATATTTTCCACATTGAATCAATGAGTGCGTATGGATTGAAACGCGCTGATATTTCAAATTTTTCGCAGGTCGTTATATTGGGTGGGAAGTCCATTATCTGGGCCAATACTGTTCCAGGCTGGGCCACTACGCTGAACACAACTATTCCGAATATCCACGAGTACGTAAACATTTCTGTTAGCGTTCGTTTGGTAATTACGCTTTGCTGTTTACGGTCACGGCTTTATATACCAAAGCCGGGCATAGATTTGGTAAGTTTGCAGACAATGCAACTCGGATTGTGCACCAATTAAATACATTTTGCACAAAATAAAATATGAAACTGTTTACATTGCATTTTACATTTATTCATTGTTAAACAACTTAAACAGTAACACAGTGACTTAATTTTAAATGTATCCGGGTTATAATGTGAACTGAAATGATGATGATGAGGTTTCTTGATAATGATAATGAAATAAATTCGAAACGATCATATTATTCGCCGAAGAAAAGGTTCTCGACGAGCGATCACGAACGACGAAGCAGCTTAGGCTTTCACTAGATGGAGCAATGGGACAGTCTAAGGGGAGGGGGATGGATTTAATTAATAGTGATAATGAAGATTTAAAAATAGTCCAATAATAAAGTAGACATGCATTATTGTATATTCGCTTGCAAACTTAAAAATGACATTCGTTCTCATACAAAACCATTATTATATTACTAACGACTTTACCAGGCTAAAAAAAAAACTTGAGAGGTGTCAAAGAACACCCGGATGGAACGAAGTTACTGTATACACTCAACAAAAATAATCGTCGCGACTGCGACAAGAGAAGCGGAGTGGGGTGGAGTGGCCACTCCACTCCGCTCCGCTTCGCTCAGCTAAGCTCCGCTCCGCTCCACTCCACTCTTTGAGCTCTTGCACCCTTTCGCAACGCGTTCGTTCCAAAAAGTGTCGTGACAACTTTTCGTAAGAATTTTTTCCGTCTAGCCCCCTTTCACAACGCGCGATAAGGAACTTCGTTCCAAAAGCAGCGAGTGAAACGGTTTACCTTTAAAAATAATCAATTCATAATTATGTAATTATATTAAATCAACCACAGTCTAAGTGACTAATGTGATACCCTCGTAGCATCGTAGCGTAGCACCGTAGGCTTCAGGCTACGAATTTTATTTTCCAGAACCGTTTTAGCTATTTTTAATTCGTGCAAATACTTACAAAGAAAGCAAAACAGATTTTTACCAACATTTAAATAAATCTCTTAATCTTTGATTTAACGGATGCATCGACTTTTGTTACAGAAACTTAGTTTTCAAAACATTTTTCAATATCCGAAATGATGTTAAATAAATGCATTGCAACGTAGTTACTCACTCTTTATGAATCAATAATATCTTCAAAGAAAAACAGCTAACATGTGTTTGTGTAAACACCTAGACGCATTATTTTGCTGTTATGTTTTCCCAATTGGCAAAACAATATGTAGGTAAGCCTTTCAATTTTGTTGGTAACTTTACGAGCATGTTTTACATTTATATAGCTCTACAAACTCACTTACATAGTTAGACCAACGTGTTTATTAGACGTGAAATCTATTTAGTCATTTCAAAGATCTCGTTACTCTGTCAGTATTATTTGACATTATATTTATCACCGGCACAACTGAATGTCTTCTGTGCAATTTGCACTAAACATTCCTTCTCGAGTGCAGCTCGTAAACCACGTCACCTGCGCTCTTGGAACTAGCGAATGAAAGTAGTTCTCGGAAATTCTAGACTTCATTCCCTATTTCACGTGAAAATATATTCCGAATATATTTTGTTTAATCCAAATTGTGAATCCAAAAGACCCTGAGCTGTTCATGTGCCTAATTACTTAATTAATGAAACCACTTTCATCTCGGAGATTCTGTGTGGCTTCAAGATTAGTGTTCGAATAAATGATTTCAATTTAATTTTAATGAGTGTTCATTTTAATATGAATTCAATTTCATAGCAAAAAGGACTCCTTTTGATTGCATACTCATTTATAATTATAATACATACATTACCTGTTCGTATCTTGTTTACATAGGAATCCATTATTTAAGAAATTAATCAAGTTTCATATTTCAGAAGGCACTGTTTAGTAAACCTTACCTAAATGTGCCCTGTCTTAGCCAATCTCAATAAGGGTGAATGTAATGGCTTTTGCCAGTGATGACCTACTTGCTCAACAGTTAGTATGAGACATTGCTCTACCTTCGAAATAATTGTATTCGTCTTTATTTATCTCAATAAATGTACGCTTTACATAGTCTTAGATATAAATCGTTTGGAGTTTAAAAGAGAAATTGAGGTATGCTTCGTTTTGAACCGATGCCAGGAAGTTAAGAAATAGAGAAAAATTGCCAGCCTCTAAACGAGTAGGTACACAAAGCGTAGACAAGGAAAGCTTTCGTTTATTGTTATACCATCTACTTATTACATTATTACGGTCACGTGTATTTTGCTCGAAGAGGGTAGACAGAGGTTTTGGTCGCTTAATGGTTAGGAAAAGGCAGATTAACGACCCTTTCGCCATTTACCCAACGTAATTGGTATCGTATGCAGATACAGATGTACATACATATTAATTTTGACAAAAAGAGCAGTCATAACTCCGCTGGGTTGCAAATGAAAAACATAACAATGCTTTTGCTTTGATGCTCCAGTTTTTGACAAATAATTATATATGACTCAGAATATAAGGCGCTAGGCAGCACGAGCAAACAAATAAGTACATTACATACCAATAATCTTTACGAACAGGTATAAAATTAAAATCAAACGCAAAAATCTTAAATCTTTTCTACCGCCCGCCCCTCTGCAATAGCGTATCTTGACAAGAAGGTTCCGTAGTCATAAGGAACCCTTATAATTTCGCCTTGCCCTCCATCCGTCTGTCTTATCCGACCTCATATCACCAACTCATGATTCGTCCAATTTGTCACCGTTTTAAGAAAGTTCACAGGAGAATGGAGAATGAAAAGTTGCCCCGCAAAAACATTTTCAACGTTAGCTTTAAGAGGACAACATTTATTTTGCTATGAAATTCCGATATCGTGTTTGGGATAGGGTCGCACTCGATAGACTTTATGAAATCAATCATGCTTTATTGATGTTTAATGAATAGGTTGAAAATTGAGTTTGAACTTCAACTCCTGATTTGTGGCTTTTGTGGAGGGTCACCATTACGTAGGTAAGACCATCAAACGCAGGAGTTCGTTCGGTGAAAATAATTTATGAACGAACCTTCGCAGGTTTACTTTAAAGAAAACTTAAATATTGTTCATGACATTTATCGTAACTTTCGGTAAAGATAAATGTCATGAACAATCATTAGACGCTAGAGTTAATTCAATATCGACAGCTAAATCCCAAAAAATCGTTGGCATCAAGATTTAATCACATTTCCATTTTATCAATCGATGGATCTCGGCGCTGAATTGTTTTTTCGGGCGAATGTTTTTATTATTTAAATGGTTTCTCCCTACCTCGAAGAAGACGGCACGACTTGATTAGACGGAAGAGCGTCTGTATCAAAGTGATACATTTGAAATTTTCAGGAAGATTGACTTATGATTGATTTGCTTTGTTCGAATCATTCAAAAACACGAACCGGAAAAATAATATAATTTGTTTTAATATGCTTAACTCTAGTACTGAAAACATAAAAAATACAGTGTAAGTACACATCAAAAAAAGTTTGGTATCACTGGCATAAAGCTTTATTTTCTTTTTTAAATTATGGAAAAGCAATATTGAACTGTTTTATATTCTAAATCAATATTTTCAAATAAAGAATCTAAAGAGAAGAAGAAATCTTAATAAATCTACCGTAACAAAAAAGATTTCAAGTTATCAAAGTGTGTGAAAACTTTATAATGTGTTCTGTAGGTACTCTACTTATGTCTCAATTCAAAGCCACTAAATGTAATTTCGACAGAATCGTTATTTAATTAACCTCATTGGTTTCATCGTAAGCGCTGCTGCTGAACGTGAGAGCCTGGTGAGTTTTGCGGTCAGATATTGTGAAACATACATTTTCAGAAACTGAAATTTTAAGGTTACAGCTTTCTCCTATATTACAAAATACAAAGCATTACCAACCGAATGCGGTTGGTGCCTATTAGGCCCCTGATAGGTCGGCCTTTACGAAACATATATGTTTTATCAAAGTAAATATATAAAACCGTACACTGTAGGTATATCGAGTAGGGTAAGGACACGATCGCCTGCAGTGTGCGCAGCGCACTGGGATTTCATCGGAACGTATCCCCCAATCACCACCGTAAATAATAATATATTATTCACCACGACTATACTATACAAACCTAAAACTTATACTTCGAAACGGACTTTTGCAGCGCTTTCTCAATTTTCAATTTCGTTGTTTAAACAAAGAAATTGGATTGTAGGAAACGATTATACTCGTGCAGCAAAATCTTGCAATTTGAATTATTGATGAGGTTATGATGTAACTTATTAGGTAACTGTGCCAATTTATAGTCAGTGGGAAATGTGGTATGAAAAATCACAAGCATTTATGAAACACACTGCACACATATTTGTGCATTGAATATTATAGACAAATCAAAATAATTTGATATTAGTTTCTCAAATTCCTCTTAGTTTATGAGCATAGAGAAGCAATAGATCCACAAAATTCCAATAAGTTTCTTTTAATTAGTTAATTTCGAAGACACAACTATACTCGTTTTCATTGTATTCTAACAAAACTAATCCATCTTATCAAAGATATAGAGAGTTCTGTTCAAACCATATTTGTTATCATAATATTGTGATAGCTTTCTCGCCGCGTTTAATTGAATAGATAAAACAAGTGTGCATGTAGCGAGCGACGTCTGCCGTATCTTATGTATCTGTTCGCCTAGCTACACTTTCAACCGCACCTACTTTAGATAACAGAATTGAATTTTAATTCAATTTCCCAACGAATAATCGTGTTTAATAGTTCTGAGCAACTGTAACTCGCTCGTACTGAATTCATATTGTATCAGTGTGTTCAGATAACTAACCAGGCGGCAGATAGACGTAATTGACTTGCATGAGACAGCTATTGTGATTTGACTAGATATCTATGTAGGTAATACAATTACTTCTGCTATCAGATTTCCGAGGTGTCTGCCAGAAACGTACTATCGTTCGAATTTATCTACAGGATTTGATCGAATTAAGATATCTATCTGTATGAACACTGAAACAATGACAACGGACGTGAGACCTATATTATAGTAGTACATTGCATACTAGACTTTTTGCGTGAAAGTATTGAGTGTTGAAAACTTGCCAGCAAATATTGTTATTACGAAAGTAGTATCTATAGATGTAGAGAATTTTCAAATATAAAGCCAACGCGTGGTGAATGACCGATAAAGGTTCAACAGCTGCTACTTGGACAGGCAATATTACCTTCAGCACGAGGTAGATTCATGGTATCGTCGTTAACGATGTGGGTAAAGCCCTTTCATTGACTCGGGCCCGGGTCGCTACCCGCCACCTGACTTTTTACAATACAACCTCAGTTGTTTGCACTTAATTTTATATGTGCTTATACATACCACGCTTTGTTTTCATTACCATAATACTCGATGGTTTGGGTTATTCGGCATTCCATTCAAAGTTACCTAAGGTTCTATAAATAATATCCAGTTTATAATCTTTTCGATAATGATGGTACATTATCCGCTAGTTGCTATGCTGTTTACAAAACTCTGCTACTGCCTTGTAAAAAAATGACAAATTGCAGAAGCCATTTGCTCTCATTTGTGTATAATTTAACCTTGAAATTCATGAACGTGGAATGCATCAATAACATAATATTAGGGAGTTGCGTTTTGGTGGACGGTCGCTGGAGCGAGCGAGCCGCGATGCGAGTACATTGCTCCATGTTGATAACTCTATTAATATCTATCTGGTGTCTCGAAATGTACTCCACGAGCCAATCAGCAGCCATTGCGGCGCACACTGTGATCACTGTGTCCTTCCACTGGAAAAATACTCGTATTTAATTATTATGTTTTTATTATTTGGTTTAGCAGTTCATTTTCAATATGAGGAAAAAGATTTCACATAGTGTAACTCTGTGCTCAATGACAGAGCCTCCTACTGATCTCACAATTCTGACCAACTAAGTAATAGCTATTTTGATAAAAATTTCGGCTTGTTTTTCATAAAATGTTAAAATAAAACCTAAAAAAGTACTTAAAAAGGTTGTAGTGTATTTTAAACTTAACACGGACCTACTTCACTCCGCGGGAATTAAGCGCAATTAAGGGGGATAACTTAATTCACATTTCTGTCACATTGCGCACTGCGATCGATTTGATAATTCCTCCAACCAGATATTATGATATGGTGAGTTATAATTTCAGGAGTACATAGGCTTATTATCTCGACCTCTATTGAAAATGTCCATTAATTTTTAATTAAGAATAGTCTGTCAATGTAATTTAGTTGTCTACTTAAAAACTCATGATATGATTTAATAGCAACTAAAATGTTACATAACTATTAATTAAATCGCGATTAAGTTTTCAGGTCTGAAATATAGGGTGTTTCTAGAGAAGTTGTGCATTTGGTATATTTGCTGTGGTCTGAATAACCCAATTTACTAAACCAGACCGGCAACAATGCAAATAAAGAAGTTTATGGCAACAATGCAAATAGTAAGTTTGAATTAATGACATAATTACTTTTGAGCAGTAATAACAGCCATAATTTAATTTCCTGGTAGATAAGGAGAAAGTTTCTCTTGTCTTATCCCTACCCTAATTAGATGTTTGTGGAATTTGAGGTGAACTTTGATCTCGATTAGCTCTTCCGAGCAAACTAAATTATTAATGTCGAACGATCAACAAATAATAACACAAAGATAACGGATAACTCAGCTTTGTGATTAAGTATGCATTTATGTTAATGTATTCTCCTAGTAGAGAGACTCGAGGAACGTTCACATTCAGTCTTCATCTTGTCGTCAAATCGTGTGTTTAGTTTATCGTCAAGACAAATTGTAAGATACGGTTTTTTTTCTAGAGTTTTGGTTTTTGGCCCCAGTGTGTGGGCATCACGCCGTAGATACGAGCGCCGCGCGTGTGTTCCTGATAGTGTATGTTTGCGCGTCGCCTAATAATCATGTTTTTGTAGAAAAAAAAGAGTTTAGTATATTAATCGTTTTCACGTTTTGTTAAATTGAACCGAGTTCATCACTCGAATTATAACAACAAGTAACGTGAGTATTTCAATGAACTATTTTTGTTTCATTACTTTTTTTACTATTTTATTAAATTTTATATTTCGAGGGAGTTTCTTTTTATTTTATTTTTTATTTGCTTGACGTTTATCAGATGATAAATGACTGTGTAAGTCTTAGTATGTGTATGATAACTGCACGGAGTTGCATATCAAACACTACTTACTAGACATTATTTTTGCTATTTATATTTACCTAATTTGTCGCATCAAAAATGCATTCTTTTGGTCTTTTAAGACTCTGCACTTGCAGAATTATCAATCAGTCGATAGCTATCAGCTAGACCAATAATATTTTTGATATATTTTTACAACATCATACTTCGACATATTATCACAATTCAAGGTCCATGTTTACTCTACCAAAAATAGCCTCAGAGGCACCTAGTAACCTTCGATTCACCCACGAATAACAAAACGTTTGTTTTTAATCAGCATTCAAAGTTGGAACTGTGGTAGGTACTTAACATCTGGTATCACTAATATTTGACATGTTATCACCCAGTCACCTACACTAACACTACGTACTCTCGGGAGCATTTCCTGAGTTTGGCCCCAAAGCTGAACAGTACAGCGGCCGCCCTCAGGCGACTGCTGCCCAATCTCAGCGGGCCAAACGCTTCCTGCCGTAGGCTGTACGCTGGCGTCGTGCGGTCCATGGCCTTCTACGGGGCCCCTGTGTGGGCCTTGAGCATCCGGACGCGACCACAGAAGCTGGTCGCATGCCAGAGGGTCATGGCTATCCGAATTATCCGGGGATACCGCACGATTGCCGGCGAATCGGCCAACCTCCTTGCCGGACTACTGCCTTGGGATCTGGAGGCGACTGCCCTCCAGCGCGTCTATGAGTGGCGCGTGGAGGCGCAGCGCCGGGGCGTGACCCCGCTGCCTCGAGAAGTCGAGGCGCGGCGCGAAGACCTCCGGCGCGATCTCAGGGCAGTATGGAAGGAACGACTGTCGCGACCGAAGGCCGGGCACGCCGCAATTGCGGCGGTAAGACCCCTCTTTGAGGAGTGGCTGGAGAGAAGTCATGGCGTCCTGACCTACCGCTTGACGCAGGTCCTCACCGGACACGGAAGTTTCGGGAGGTACCTGTGTCTGATGCGAAAGGAGGAGACGCCTGGGTGTCACCACTGCGAAGATCGCCCGGAGGACACGGTGGAGCATACGGTGCAAGACTGCCCAGCTTGGGCGGAGCACCGACGTGTCCTCACGGCTGCGATAGGCGGAGACATCTCGCGCCCGGCATTGGTTGCGGCCATGCTGCGGGGCGAGACGGAGTGGGAAGCGGTCAGCTCCTTCTGCGAGGTAGTAATGCTCGTTAAGGAGGAGGCGGGCCGCGAGCGAGAGAGGACAGCGTCCTCCCTCCGCCCCAGCCGCAGTGGTAGGCGCCCACGGCGACGGACGTCGCTAGATGATCTCCGGCCACCGTAGGCGCGGGCATGCGGGCAGCGAGTAAAGGGCAACTCGCTGCCCGACCAAGGACCATGCCCGGGTCGACGGCGCGTTGTGTCCCACGCGCGCCTCAAAGAGCGTCAGCATAATGACGGGGCCCCCCTCTCAGAGGGCCAAAGCCTGCCGGGGTCGCGGGATTATTCCCTTACCGTAACCCCGGAACGTAACAGGCTATGAAGGACACCGTGGATTTTAGTCAGTAGAAGTCTGACAGTCCCTCCCGCCCTGCCCGGGGTTGGAGGACTCATTTGATGATTTTACCACGCTAAAAAAAAAAAAAAAAAAAAAAACACTACGTACTCTCAAAAATGGTAAACATCATGAAAACTGAAATCTTCCGTAATTAAACATAATGTCCCCCCTCGCAATGTGTTATAATAGGTAGTATTATGTGCAACGGATTGCAATTTTGTTTGTATTGTTTTGAGTTTACGTGTGCTTACTACAGTTACTAGTGTTTCAAAACACTAGTTTTGTTACTTAGCTTACTGTGCACAACTTCCCAACTTGAACCTAACGCCTTATTGTTTTACATAAATAGTTTTTATTAAAGTGCTTTTCCCGACAAAAAGGAATTAGTTTTAAAACTAATTTCCTCGTTACACTCCAGAAGATTTCATATAATAAGCCTGGAGCTCTCGTCTATGCAAGCTATCAGGGCGCACAATAACTCATTTCGGCGCCCTTCGTGCTCAGGTGTATTTCGAGACGCTTAAAATATTGTTGTCACCGAAAACGATATTTCTTTAGCTGCAAAAATGTCTCAACCGCTTTTATAGGAGGCTCCCCAAGTTTTTCTTGTAGTGATTTATGTTTAATTAGAGTGTCCTTCACATTTTTATGTCATTCCGAAATAATTTAAGAACTTCGCGACGAGGGCTTCGGGAAAGCTGGGCGAAAACTTTTAAAACAATTATGAGTTTGTCAAGGGGAGCTTACGATACGTAAATTCCTTTCGTTCGAGCGTTACCTACTTGATACAATGTTGCCCAGACGCATGCATTACTCAGTGGTAGGTATGAGGTCGTTAAATTGTAGCAGATAAGCAAGCTGGGATCAGATCGGGGTGACCTCCGCTTTCGTCTCGCAATCACGTAACTACTGATAGGAAGGCAGGTCGAAGAGATTTGTCATCTGCTGAAACTTGTCTTAATCTTCTCAATATGTAATACAACCGTAAATTTACCTCAGACGATAGTTACAGATATAGGGGATCCGGTTTACTAGTTCAATTTGTGTAACAGGATAGATTCAGTCGTAAAACGGTGGTTCTAATCCTTCGTAGCTCTTACAGTTTTTGCACTTTTCGGTATCGCAAAAGTTTGCGAGACCAGACGTCGCGTCGTAGTGTTATTTTTTGCGTCTTTAGGAATATGGAGCTCCGTAGCAACAAATCAAATACTTTTTTCAGCATAAAAAAATTTAGGTACTGTGTGTTGTTTGCCCGCGTGTGAACCAATTCCAAAAGATATGGATATCAGTAATTTGCGGATTGTAAACTAAATAACTTTGTACTAATAATGTAATACATACGAGTACCTACTTCGAATTATTATTGCTTGAGTGCATGTGATACCGAGTGGTTGTGTTTCAACATTGAAGGTTTGAGATATTTTAATATTCTTTGAGATGTGAACGCTAAGCTTGAGCTTCCTCCTAGATATTCGCTTTCCTGTATAAATAAATATATTCGAAACCACAGAATAAGCACAGTGCTACTTTAGTCATCATCATCTGCCTAGCCTTTTCCCAACTATATTGGGGTCGGCTTCCAGTCGAACCAGATTCAGCTGGATATCAGTATTTTACATGGAGTGACTGTCTGTCGGACCTCCACAACCCAGTAACTGGGTAATACGATACCCCATGGTAAGACATTGCTACTTTAGTAATATTGCAATATACAAAAGTATAATATTGTTTCCTTGTGACTTTATCTCTTGAGTGCTACAGTAACCTAGATTATTTATTTTTATAAAGTATATCTAATGGTTCGTTGCTGCCCTGCAAACTAACAAACATGCGAATGTATTATTTAATTAATAAAACAAAGTCGCATGAGGCTGACTACGCGCATCACATCCGAACAGCTGCACCAAATTAGATAGTTATTTTTGTTGTGTTCATTATTAAAGAACACGGTTAGTACAATTATGTGAAAAATTTCGGAAAATGTATCGGTTACGTCAAAAATTTGAACGCGTTTGAACCTGGGGCAAACGACTAGTAAAAATCATTCGAACTTTTAATTCATAAAATTAATTGTGATATAATGACGGTTCATAAATAACAATAGTTAAAGAGAATACTAACATCTGCTTGTTCATTTTCGTAAAAAAATAACTGGCCAAGTGTGTCTCGCTCGGCCTTTGGGCGGAGCACCGACGTGTCCTCACGGCTGCGATAGGCGAAGACCTCTCGCGCCCGGCATTGGTTGCGGCCATGCTGCGGGGCGAGACGGAGTGGGAAGCGGTCAGCTCCTTCTGCGAGGCAGTAATGCTCGTGAAGGAGGAGGCGGGCCGCGAGCGAGAGAGGACAGCGTCCTCCCTCCGCCCCAGCCGCAGTGGTAGGCGCCCACGGCGACGGACGTCGCTGGATGATCTCCGGCCACCGTAGGCGCGGGGGCAGCGAGTAAAGGGCAACTCGCTGCCCGACCAAGGACCATGCCCGGGTCGACGGCGCGTTGTGTCCCACGCGCGCCTCAAAGAGCGTCAGCATAATGACGGGGCCCCCCTCTCAGAGGGCCAAAGCCTGCCGGGGTCGCGGGATTATTCCCTTACCGTAACCCCGGAACATAACAGGCTATGAAGGACACCGTGGATTTTAGTCAGTAGAAGTCTGACAGTCCCTCCCGCCCTGCCCGGGGTTGGAGGACTCATTTGATGATTTCACCACGCTAAAAAAAAAAAAAAAAGTGTGTCTCGGCCTACGCACAATGAATGGTTCCGTATTTGAAATAGTATCATACGCAAGCTTGTACGGTAGTAATAGAACCTATGAAGCAAGCAGAGCTTCTGGTCAAATTTGATGATTCTACATAAATGTCAATGGGAAGTACTCTATATTATGTTATTCATTACCTACACCACGATCGTCAGAACAGACCATAAACGGCCGTATTTTCTGTGTTGTCTTAAACGTTTGATTATTCTCTGTTCCAAGGAATTTAAACTATAATATATTATTTGATAATGATTTAAACTTGATACCTTCACGCGTTTTTGAGAAAAAGGGTGTTGACAGATGGATAACAGTTATCCTATAAGGGTTCCCTTTACTTTTAAGGTATAAAATCCTAAAATTAATGAGTAGAATGCGTTTCGACTCTACATTTTGTTTTATCAAACTTTACCTACCTACGTACATAGGTACATTTAATTATCCGAGATAAAAAGTCTGTGTTAATCCAATATACCTGTGCCATATAATTACGAGATTTTGTGTGGAATAGTAACAAATATATATTATAACCACACAAACTTGCTCTTTTAATGTCAAAAGAGCACTAATTTTTTTTTTTAATTTGGCAGCTATCAGTTGAAAGCGATTCTCCCTAGGGCTGCAATGTGTAACTTTCAACCCGCTTCTCAGGCATGTTATGGTCTAATTTCAGAGTACAGAGTATGACGCAATATGTGGGTGCATACTACATAATATATTAGGTACCTACATACGCCTCTACCTAAAACTTCAGGAATTTCAGGCGTCATATTATGTAGTTAGTTGTTTTTCTTTAAACATTGCCCCACGCTAGGAATTTCTCCTGTAAAAATCAAATGAAAAACACCCAGACTTAGAATTACCACTAGTAACAGATCATACAAATTTTGTTTCGTTCGGGGATTGAACCCGGCAACACACCACACAGCAGTCGGTCGTTCAGAAACTGCGGCAACCGTGTCGTCATAAATTTGTTTCTAGACGAAGTAAGAAAGAACAGTTTTTCACATCGTATTAGTGCGATATTTATTGTTTTACTCCAGAGATAAGAGTCAGTCGCGACTTCAGACTACATAAACACTCATTATTGATTGTACTGGGGTCTGTGACCATTTGATTTATTACTATTGAACTTGTTTATCGTTACGTTAATTACGTGTCCTGACCATTACCAGATACGCTGCTCTGTCTTCTGTATTCTAACAAATATAGTATTATGTCTTCTGTGCGTAAGCATTAGGCCTTTATGCCTTTAAACCCTTCTCATTTCATAAAACATACTTGATTAAGTACTTCAAAGCAACAACAAAAACCTACGTAATACGTCCGTAGAGACTTGACGAGGTAGTTTACGTTTACGCTATAACTACGTATCTAAATAGAGGGTTCACATCTTAAAGAAGGGTGTGATATCTTTTAAACTTCCAGCTTTTGGAATCCTTGCCTGTTACTTATTAAAATCAACTACAAAACACATTACCCTCCAGTAAAAAGTACGTAAATAGTCCGTAGAGACTTATAAGTAGCTTACGTTTACGTAATACCTACCTATCGTTCATTAAGCAACTCAATAATGGTTCCCTTTGTCAATGCAACGCTCCACCTCCGCTCCGTTTCGCAACCCTAATGATATCGATCGCATTATGTTACGAACATGGACACCTCTAAATATTTCTCAGTGATCTTTCCCTTTGATTACAACAAACAATAAGCTCTGATAGCAACCAATTAATATTTACGAGCATTATCTATTTGGACTCATAATACCATTGTCTGGCTTGTGTTAACATTTATCTATTTCATTACATAGGGATATGTGGGTAACAATACAAAATATAAGAAGCTATTATTGTGTTAATATATAAATTGTTTAAAATTATTATGAATTGATGTTGATTTGTTTGAGTACGAACATTAATACAAGATCAAGTAGGTAGTCAGTTGTACTGCCACAGTTATAGACATGCAGCTACAGTAACCCAGATCACTATCGAATCCTATACGTGATTATGGCAGTAACTCTAGTATTCCTGGATATAAAATGTTCTGCAATACACCATATTGCAAGAATCACGGTTAGATAGAAAGGCGGTGTGGTATGTGCTGTCAGATGTTACTTATTGTACCCAAGCCATTGCTGATATAAGCCATTAATAATGCCGCAGACACACACGGGAAAAATACGAGTTAAGGTCTCAGCACACATATGGGATCGGAAAGGGATCGTAACCGTAACGCCTTTCGCCTCGCTGTCAACCAGGCGTCAACCTACCGTATGCACGTAACGAAAGCGTATCAGCAGCGCCTGTACGTCAACTCGGCTACGGCTAGGCGACACCGCGCTTACGGCTCGCCGCCCCCTGGCTGACCTGGTTGGCACCAGCTCGGGTACGGAGAGACGTAAGCGCGGGGACGGAGAAACGTAAGCGCGGGGACGATGAGCCGTAAGCGCGGGAATTCAAGTTCGGAGCCTGTTCCGAGGCGAGGCGATTACGTTATTATTCCGATATGTGTGCGTTGCAGTAGGGAGTTTAATACAAACCATTCTGAACGGCTCGAGGCGATACGGTGACGATCCCTTTCCGATCCCATATGTGTGCTGAGACCCTTACCCTGTTCGGAGCCGGAGATTTCGTACTTTTTAAATCAAACCAAAATGTCGGGTTTATTTTAGTACGAACATAAAAAAGCTTCTATTATGCGTAGTTTACATTCACATAGATAAATTTTCAGGAAAATTCACTGGTTCCAATTTAATTTATAGCCAATATTTGGAAAATATTGATTGTACAAGTCTTTTCTAAACCACTACATTAATTCGTTCATTTTGTGAGAAATTGCTTTCAGAGACAAGACCGCCGTTTGTATTGCTCCTATGTACGTTTGCCTATGTATGTTGTGTCCTTTAATTGGTTCTTTGAATATACAGTCCTAAAAATATCAACTACTTAGATACCTGGACAATAAGTCGACGGAAATATGCAATTAACTCGACTTATTTGTGTACATAAAGTTAACTTCAACAAACTGTATTAAACCTATACATCTGCAGTTGTATCTGTACATCTGTAACCACTGTGCCGCAAAGTCTATTGGGACCCCAAACACAAACTTAAAGCACATTTCGTTTATTAAGGACATTTGACAGTTAGATATTTATGGATGTTGGTTTTACTTCAGTTGACATGATATGAGTAGCTATACTTGAACGTTTATTGTGAGAGAGCCAATATGCTTATCATCCGAGAGATTCATAGGTCATCTACGTTGTAATAACATGTAGTTATAAAGTCATTTCAATCACTAAGAGACCCGAAACACGAAGATCAATAAACGAACCTTCCATGAAAGGTGAACTTTAGCTTTAGACCTGGAAAAAGTTCGACTGATTGTAAACAGAAAAGTTTTGTTTATTTACTGGGAACTCTCTTTAATCAATTTATCTGATTGGTTGAAAGCCACAATCGGCGGCTGTATAAAATGTTGAACAGCGAGGCGAGGGTCACTAATGTTAAGTTTATACGAACAAAAACCTAATAGAATCATTACTTTAGTAATTATTAGGAGGAGCGTAGCGGTATTGTTTTACACAATGCATGTTAATTAGGATTCTTAAAGCGGTTTCTGGGAAATTAATAAAATTAACGAAGCCGTGAATGTTGGAACGTAAGTACTTGTTACTTGAAAGTTATTCTGCTTCGTAGCGATTCGCGGAAACATTCATTACAAGACGGAATGCGTGTCGCTGAATACATATAAATAAATGTTGTGCACAGAGACAGGTGGAAACTGTCTATTGCCGTGTGGTAAGACATGTTTACATTGTATTATTAACTAAACTAGAATCTGTTTCGGCTTCGAAATTAAGCAATCAAACTATTGCCAGATTAATTGACTTGTACCAACGTATATGTATAGGTGAAATCCTGGGTGGAATTTATTACAGACATTGAAGTATTCAGGTGTCTTGCATCCTATATCCGTTAGCACTGCTCTTACATTATCCTGTGAGTGGCGGCGACAGTACCTACGGCATGGTATTGTCCCTATACGTTCCAATGCCCCTTAGCATCTACAGTCACGAGCAATAGTATGTAAACACTAAGCAGTATTCAAAAGCGATTTTCTGCTACCATATTGATTAAACTTTTGCCGTTTCACTAGACTTAAATTTTGGAAGCGAAATAGGTCTTATTCCAAAGTGGAAACCAGTAACTTTACGAGTAAATTACGTTTGAATTTTGTTAAGTGTACACATGTTATTGCTCGTGACTGTACATTGATGAATGCTATTGTACGAGACGAGCGATGAAGGATATTTGAATCGCCAATATTCGTCGGTACGCAGAGTCGATTGCACATTTTACGTCTAGAATGAAGTGACAAGCACTACGTTCACTCGGAATACTGATATATAGCTATTTTACGAATACATATCCTATCTGGATGCACGGTTCAATGGATGCCAGCAAGTTTCAAAGAGCGCTGGACAGTCCCGCTTTACTCGAAGCGCTTTGCGACAATTTTTGCAACTCAGCTTTAGCAGGCAATCGGAGCCAGACTTTTACTATGATTCTCTTTGGAAATTTCCCTTACAATTCTTTGATAGATTTTAATGAAATATGAAAATTCTACTTACTTACTACTACAAAATTATTCCTTTATATTTTCGACGATTAAGATCCAACAATGATATCCTTTCAGGTCAGCATCGTTTGAAGAATGACACCGACAAATGGCGTGGGTCCAGAGCCACCACAAGTGGTGGTGCTGGACGGCGGGTTCTCAACACAGCTGTCCTGCCATGTGGGGCACGTCATCGACGGGGACCCGCTCTGGAGCGCTCGTTTCCTCTACACACACCCCGAAGAGGTCGTTAACACTCATCTCGACTTCTTGAGAGGTAACATTTTATTCTCAAAAAAATATTAATGCGCCTTATATGTATTTGAATAGATTTTTCTCTACGATAGATAAATTACCTAATGAGGCGTGCTTTGTGCAGGCGGAAAATAGTTCTAGCGGTGTACACCTACATAAAAATGGGCGACACAAAAGTGTGCATGTGTTTGTTTAAAAGGTTACAGTTTCCCAAGAATAATCTTCGCTAAAATTCATTTAATAATAGAACTGCTATCTCAATAATTAATTAGTGGTTTATTATGCCACGTGGCTGAGTGCGCATCATCGAACGTCTTGCAAAAATGGTGGGCGGACACGTGTCAGAACTAAATTGTATAAACAGTATAAACACCCACTTCTACTACATTTTAACACAACTGTATGCAGTATGCTAAATTCAGAAACGGTTTTAAATCCAATATAGGTAGCTAAGTATACTTAGAAGCCAACTGAATATACTTAAACGTCAAAACATTAACACCCACTACTCCAAGTTGTAGAAAATTGAAGCTTAAAAGGAACAGTTACTGACACGTTTGAATGAATTGAAACACAGTTCTACAAAACCCGCAAACGACTGCGAAGTTACACAAATACTTACAATATAGTCCGCAAAACGTTGCGGCTAAGTACAAGTTTACATGCGTGTTTTGACGAATTACACGTTAGGTCGCTTTTAGCTCGTAGTCATGTTCATGCATCTGACAGCGAGAGTGCGACCTCGTCTCGTGTCATCGTCCTCTGAAAGCGCTTTTCTTCGCCACAAAACGGACCGTTTCTTTTCATAAGGAAAAGCTGAAAAGTGTCTGCAAGCAAATAACTCCCTGGAGGGAAAAGCCTACTGCCTTGCTTTGGTGCCTCTTATAGAAGATATAATGTGAAAAAATATAAAATATGACCGTGCACTTTGTGAAAACATGAACGCTTTGCACTCTCGTCTCGTTGGAACGCCGGACATAAGATAACAGTCACTAGGCACTGTCACTACCGTACATAATGTTCAGATGTGTGTTCATGGCTATTATAGGATATAGCATGATGTACATAGTATCACAGTAATAACATTTATTATCAGAGTCTACATGTAATACACAGAGTTACGTAGACTGTAGACAGATTATGTAGAATGTAATCCATAAAGTCGCAAGCACACGTATATTTTGCCGGTATGTAAGTCGCAGCTGTTCCGCTGTGATTATTATGATTGACGCTGTAGCAAGTTGGCAAGTGATGCCGCTATTTCTCCCTCATCTACTAACTACTTCACATTTGCATAGAACAGCGCGGCAGGCGGCAGGAGGCGCGACTCCGCACCGCCGTAGGCGCCTCGTATACAAACTACAAGTCCGGATACACAGCGTTGTTGCCATTAATCACCTTGTCTGTCTAATACCTTTCCATTCGCAAGCCGTGCGCCGTCTTCTATTTATTACATAATTATTTTCTTCGACAGAGAACGGTTCCTTTGCCGACCTCGCTTCCGTAATATTGAACAAGCCGGGCTCGTGTTGCATTACTAAGTTTTAATAATATTAATTGTTTACGCCTCTTAGCCGCACCCCGCTCACAGTCCGTAATACTAACAAAGTTTAACTTTAGCCATATTTATCGAACTAGTTTCGTAATATCGACTCCGAGTATGTGAACTGTTAACTAGCGTTGACAGGAAAAGCATGGAGATATCGGTAGCTTGGTTGAAGACATTAATCTTGGGATTCATTTGTTTTCATTAAATACCGGCCTGTGTTTAATGTGATTAATGCGCCCAACGTTATGACTGTTTGTGGGCTATAAAATGTGTTTTATGGTTATTTTGCAGCGGGAGCAGATTTAGTAATAACAAATACTTACCAGGCATCAGTCGAGGGATTCGTGGAGCACCTGGGTGTGACGGCGGAGCAGGCCTTCGAGCTGATCGTGCGCGCGGTGGAGCTGGCGAAGCGCGCGCGCTCGCAGTACCTGGAGGAGTACCAGGACTACGTACAGAGCGGTAACGCAGCTACACATTACAATACGCGAACCTGAATGGCGTGACATATTTCATAAATGAATGCCGCGAGAGGCAGGCCTCCGCAGTAAATGGGAGACTTTAAAAGATCAAGTGAAAATGACAAATGGTTCCTTGCCCATTGAAGAGAAATTACTTTTGTAGAAGTACAATATCATGTAGATGATTTTAATTAAATTTTCACATTCAACGTTCCAAAATGACCTTACTCGTCAAATAAATAATATCAATTGTCTGTATCTGAATACTTACAGTTACACTTTACATATTTTATAAGTAAAACGAAATGTGCAAAGTTACAAGCGTTGAAATCTGTTTTACGCTAACAAACACAAAAGAGCGAAGAAGATTTTTTAAATATACCCACGATGACACTCTGTCAAACGAAAAGCGATGTAATGAAAGTGCCCTCGGAGCAAATATCTAATTTTAACATTCATTTCTCAAGTCCTCGTTCATTTTCTAGTAAACAGGCAAATAGGCTATAAAACCACTGGAAAATACGCTTTTAAATCTTTATCACGGGTTTATCATGTACTTTATGACTGGTATAACTTTTTAGAATGACAAGTGGCTATTTAGAACGTAATAGGTACCTGTGCCTCCACCTGTTTGTTAAATGAATTTTGGTACTAAACATAGAGATTCTTGAAACAAGGTAAAGTCACGGTACAGCAGATGTAATTTATTATTTAAATTTATAAAATTTCAAGAATGTTTGTGTTTTGCTGTAAACAAAGATTGTAGGGTCCGCGGCGGCAAGGGTCGGGTGCAAGCACGCATTAATTACACTTTGCAAGGGTTGGAAGTTATGTGTATTCTCGGAGAGCATAGCGTTAGAGATGTTGTAAATAAGAACTTGGTGTATTTATGGTAATTACCTGTTCCTTTAGATCGTATCCCGCTGATCGTGGGGTCGGTGGGGCCGTACGGGGCCCATCTGCACGACGGCTCCGAGTATGATGGCAGCTATGCGGACACTACGTCTGTAGAGGTAGGTAACACAGATTCAATTACCGTAATCTTTAATATTTTATGTCGCAGTAATTGTTTAAATCTGAGCAAACAATTTTGTCCAATCAAATATTAAATAAAATACTTTTTTCTTAATAAAAACACAAGCACAAATTGTTATTTCATTGTATATAAAAATCACGTATTCGGCAACAACAGATTATGTTCTCTATATGGAGCGAGCTTGTCTGAATAACTTATTAAATTTTTACGTAACTTCGATATAGATCGCCTTTTAAAATGAAGATAGATAGTTTACCTGTACACCTATTAGGGCCAATATTCTAGACATTTTATATAAATAGGAAAGAAAGTTATCTATATAAAAGTGTTCGCTTAGATGGAGTCAATAATTAATGAATTTGGCCGGCGGCAAATTGGTTCTTTGTCTATTTCTATATGTTGTCACTGAGTGCTTTTAGGGCGGCAATCGGTTGAATCGATCTTGTTCAACTGTTAAAGGTAAAGCTTTCTAACTAAAAGCTCCGAATTCACAGAGTGAGTATTTTTATTATTCTACATTAACTATGCCGTTGGATTTTAGGGTTCCTTTTTGTTTCAGATACGGTACGTACCGTATATACCTTTAAATGAAAATACAGTTATTGTGTGCACTTCTGGTCCATCACTTGAATTTTTTGCCGTTAACTAAGTATGTGATTTAATAGCATGGGCCTATTGAGCTGAACACTATCACTGACTTAATTAAAGCAGCAAGTTTGGCTTGTTTCTGCACATATTTACAGGCTAATTTTGTATTACTTAAGTGGTCAAATAAATAAAATTTATGTTGAAAGTAGTTTATATTTATCTGTTTATAATTTTTTTCATATATTTGGTAAAATACGAGTAGCTAGATTAAGAAAAAAAAAACAGTACGATGTTATCTCCCATTGTTACATTTTATAGATATAAATCATGTCAATACGCCGAACAAAAGCTTCAAAGTATGCATAAGAGAAACAGCTTTCACTTCTCCCCATACCAAGTATAAAGTTACCTGTACTTTCCCGGCAAAATTGAGACGATTTTTCATGAATCTGCAGACACTATTTTCATAATATAAATTCTCGTAGCAAGAAAATTTCGCTTGAAAACGGATAACTTACTGTATTTAATTCAAAATTTAATATAATAGTAATTTTTTTTAAATTCAGAATAGAAATTATAAATGTTTGATGTAACTTCAGTAAAAACTATTAAATCCAACACTCGATCATTCCTACGGAACCCGGAGAGCCGTGAATGCATAGCCTAATAAAGGCCATTGAAAGCGGCAGCTAAATCGTAAAGAGGGCCGTAAAGTTGCCTGCAAATTAAAATTTACATCGGCAATATGAAAAACTCCACTCCATTTCTCTTGTTTTTTTTCCTGTACCGACAGCATTTGGCTGGGGTGGACAGTTAATAACGAAACCTAGAACAAATGGCTATCTGAAACAAACATGAAGTTACAAAATGTGCGCCTTAATTAATTTCAAGATGTTTTATTGTTTTCTTAAATACCTTATTTATGAATTGTCTTAGTTGTAATCTTTAAAAAAAGATTCCGAAAATTTGAAAACCTCCTCCTTTTTTGAAGTCGGTTAAAAATCGAATAATATCAATATAATGTGTTATTATTTGTATGACAGACTATGAAAGCTTGGCACCGACCTCGGATCCAGGCGCTGGTGCAGGCGGGAGTCGATCTCCTGGCGTTGGAGACGATTCCTTGTCAAGAAGAAGCCGAAATGTTATGCGACCTTCTTCGGGAGTTTCCTCACATAAAGGCTTGGATCGCATTCAGTTGTAAGGTAAGCGTGTAATCTGAAATTTTCTGATATTAACCATAACCACATAATTTCATATTCCTGACATTTTCAGTAACATTGGACGTAAAAGAGCATAAAGAAATCTTGCCAACCATAACCAGGCTCGCCTATTCAAAACTTGGGATCGATGAGTCACGTAATAGCTTCGATAAATTCTCCATCCTGCACCAAACCAATTTTGAATTTCTAAAATAACAAAAATCATCGATTTGTGGAAGCGTGGTATTGACACGTTGGCTTGTTGGGGCTGGGGCTCTGCGGAAGGGTTATTTACTTTTGTACATAGATATCTGAACACGGTGGGTTGGCACTCTGTGAATACCTAGGTACAAAATATTCGAATGGAGTTTGTTATTCAGTTCGTACGAATAGCACGAATCGGGAACAAAAAGCCGATCACCTTGATAAAAGATTTGATAGAAAAATTTTGTTGCGAGAGAAACATTTTGAAAACGAAAACAACAGACGTACCTACATTGCGGAACATTTATTTTTGCACAGGTACTACCACATTTAAATGTCAACTTCTATCTGCCTTTTTAATGAACACTTTTACCAAAAATAACTCTAAAGGCACACCGAGCTGTTTTTATAAATCTCTACGTAGGTACCTGCTATAAACTTTACAACTTAGCTAGAAAGCCTATCGCAGCTTATTTGCTAGTCAGCCTACAAATACCTACCGATGTAAGATTCCTCATCTAGCGAACTTTTACAACTTTCACGAAACGATAAGCACTTTCCAAACATTGTAGCTACCTACTGTTTTGTGTACTTCCAAATAGACGAATCTCCATTTTATTGTCGCAATACGGCGACAAATCCCGCTTACTATTTTATGTGCCATTACTGACTACGGAACTTTTCTTTACAGGACAATCAAAGCATAGCTCACGGTGAAAGCTTCCAAAAAGTAGCAAAGAAATGTTGGGAAGCGAACCCTGACCAGCTCGTTGCCGTGGGAGTGAACTGCTGCGCGCCGTCCTTTGTGTCAAACCTCATGAAAGGCTTCAACGACGACCGGCCACACGACCCCATTCCGCTTATCGTTTACCCCAATTCGGGCGAAAAATACAACCCTCAAATAGGGTAAGATTTCCGAGTAGGATAACTTATCTACGACTTAGCTGTATATTCCCAAGTGAATGTAATTGACAAGATTTCTTATTCTAATGTAGGTGAAACTGCTAATGAAATTAGACCTACACACTTACATAAGTTTTGTCTGCGGAACTGTAACCGACTGCTCTAATGTACTCAGTCCAATATTATGTGGCTTTCATTTTATCCGCATTATAGGCAGTTTGTAGCAACGATTACGCAGAGTCGTAGACCGTAGCACTACCATGTGCTACGCTGCTACGGCGTAGCCTCAGCTACGAATTGGCCTCAGACTTTATTTTCTTACTTTGTAGACCGTAGAGTAATAATACTAATATTTTCATTTGTTTAGACATTAGTAGTACTGGCTAATTGTCAGAGAATCTGCGAATTTGTTTATACCTAAATTAAAACTGAGTTATTACAAAAGAAGATCGCTCATGTCTTAACTACTTGATCATTATTAATCATGGTTGTATTAACTTTAATTATTTGTTCCTCACAGGTGGATAGACCGCGACAAGTGCGAGGCAGTCGAAGTCTTCGTCCAGGAGTGGCTGGACTTGGGGATACGGTATGTGGGCGGCTGCTGTCGCACGTACGCAGCGGACGTGTCGCGCATACGCAACCAGGTGCACTGCTGGCGCGACCGGTGGCGCTTCCAGGCCAAATACCCCGACGCGCAAAACAACAACGCAACTGAGTAGACTGCACTACGGTTCAAAGTTCCTTGGCGGTTTACTACAAACATTCAGATACTCAACGCTAGAAAGCAGTACTATGAAAAAGTGGCCAATTAAAAATGACACTTTTCTTCTCGAATATGCTCACCGGTGCATCCCATGCCTCGTTGCCATCAACAGGCACAGACTACCACTGACTGCTTTTTTAATGGTTGACCGCTTATAATAATCAATATGTGTTTGTATAATACCAGCCGATCAAGAACTGTTTATTATAAATAATGACTATATTATTTAAAAATTACATGTGCCATCATTTTAATTGTAAGGAATTTGCGTGTGTATAAATATTTTTAAATATGCAGAGGAAATATTATTTTTATCCAAGAGTTTTCTTTTAATTTACCTTACCTTTAAAAAAAACTAGCCCTTGATTAAGTATTCTCATGAAAATAATAATGAATGCGGATTATTGTGAGAATGTATGGATGGGATAGGTCTTCGTTGCCTACTCTTCACACATTTCTTTAATGGATTTGGATGATTGTTCTCACAGATATTTCGAAACCTAGATTAACACAGTATGATATTCCCATTACATCAGAAAAATAACAAAATTACGCCGTGTGTGTAATCTAGTAAAACATCGTCAAAATATCTTTACTTTTAAAAAACATTTCCAAAAATAAATCAAGTCCTTTTTATTTAAACTGAAAATCTATTATCCATCAAGACAACCAACAAAACATAACTCTGAGCGTTAGTTGAGAAACTACTTCGGTCAGTCAGGTGCCATTTATATCGCCTTGTGTTCCGATTTATAACTTACGTCCTCAGTTTAAATTACTTACTGCGGTCCATGAAATTGAAAGGCCACAACAAAGTGAACACAAATCATCAAAGTTATGCTCCCATAATGGCTCAAGTTAATAGATATTCATGAAAGGATGATTCAATTTAATTTATGAATGTGATGGATGATGGAAATGAGTGGTGGCGTGAGAGAACCTAAAACCTGGGTTATTTCATTGAAAACCAACCCCAACATGTGAGGTCAAACCGTACATCAGGCATCACACGCTCCGGTCGGTCGCCCCAATACAAAAACTCATCTCCTTTTTTGCATCAACTTGTTTTTTTTTTAATGTTTTAATCCTAGAGTTTTGTTACTAAACTGATCCTCTGTTTTACGGTCTAATACTACACAAAATGCCTACGAGTTCTATAATTAAATACTTACGTTTTTTTATAATTTTGTGGTATTTAGATATCATGGGCTCGACCCATACTCGATTAATAGCCAAAGTTATTACTGTTAGCCATGGTGACATTTATGCAAAGTTATAAATCATTAACTACGCCGTGTTAAAAACATCATCGATAAAAGTTATTAATACATTTCCAATGACTTGCTGAAACACATTAGCGCGTTACCTTCCCATTCATTAGCGATTTAGTTCCCGTTGAAATAAACAGGCGTTAAGTGACGGTAACATGAACTTCTAATTCTAGACTTCAAACACGTTGTTTTTGTACGAAAAGTTGGATAGGTACTAGGTATGCAGAAGTGGGAAGGTGCCTCCGACAGTAAATTGAAAATTAAATTAAAAACGGTAGCGTTTGTTGTTGGTCATGCCGAGTTGCCGAAGCGACCATGACGCTCGTTTCCAGTTGCTATAAAAGAAATAAAAACATTCCGGCATTTTATCAGCTAGAGTAGGAGGAATGGCCGGCTAATTGGATCGACACTTTTATCTAAAAGTGACTTGTAACTGCCAGTAGGTAGCTAAAGTGTACAGACTTACAGATATACCGACAGTGCCACTCGGTAACAAGGTCACTCATTTCTCTCTCGAGATATGAATTTTCATTCGTTCCTAAGCCTTTTCGTGCACATTACCGCAGCCATGAATGTAATTTATTTCAGTTTAGTGAGTTCCAGAGTTCGATTCCCAAGACAGACAAGTGCTGACTTAAGAAGTAGGGGCGAGTTGGAATTGTGCCCGATAGGCGATGGGTTGGGTTGGGGAGTAGGCAACTGTTTATTTCATTCGAAAAAATTCAAGATCTTATTAAAACAACTTAAGTACTACAAAATAAGTGCCTAAGTAGTGCGCGTTTATGCAATTTAGATTTCAGTTTTTTAAAGCAGGTACAGTTGCCACCAAAAATTACTGTTAGTTGAAGTAATTTTGATATTTAAAATTCACAGTTAGTGTTAAAAATATATATATATATGTAGTTTTCATTAATTTGGTACTAGTGTATTTCATAATACAGTACCTACCTACACTACTAACTATCTGTACTTACATATTCAACTGTTTCTACAAAAGCAGCAACAAATATGTAAA
Source organism: Agrotis segetum (assembly GCA_036375495.1). NCBI lineage: Eukaryota > Metazoa > Arthropoda > Insecta > Lepidoptera > Noctuidae > Agrotis > Agrotis segetum. The sequence goes on along the minus strand of JAQSVV010000525.1, from coordinate 620 downwards.
TAAGTAGATCTAATAGTAAATTAAGACACATTTCAAAATGAAAAAATGTTAATTACATACTTTTGAAATTATCGACGTACGCCGCTACCTGCACCCTTTTCCATCCTTCCTAACCTTTTGTCAGGATCAGAAGCCAGACAGTTTGTTAAATAAAAAGGTATTTAATCAAGTATTGGAGGCTACAGCAACCTTTGTTTACCTGACCCATAAGTAATTGTGGCGGACGCTTGACCATTGGCTTGACATTCGATATAATTATGTCTGTGCTCAGTATCTGCGCATCCATGTATTTCATAAAACACTAGCAACGTTGTCTATGTACTCCCCTTCCCCACGTTATTAACGCATAAGCCCCCGTAGGTATTGGTCTGTCTCTCTATTTCCAAAACTGGTAATTAACTGATGCGAAGGAATAGTAGCAAATCAAACATTTCCGTGAGCAAATTTTGGTTTCGCATCATTAGTATCACTAATATTATCGGTTAGTTTCATTATTTTAGCTTGTTTGTGCATAAGGTAATAACAAAGGTATAGTTATAAATGTTTAAAAACAGGTTCCTTTCCTAACGTATCAGCGGTATATGTATCGTATCTACATACGAAATCAATTATTTTCTTTT